>JAVSCE010014155.1:0-41239 GCA_032199065.1 Smutsia gigantea
AAACCAAATAATTTTTTCAACACCGTATGTTTGCTAAGAGGTAATATTTAGACTTGAACTTGTTTGCTTCATGACAAAGTTAATGCTTCCTAAATGTATTATATTGTCTCCCTGTGTTTCAAAGAACAAGGGTTTAAAGATAAAGATCACCTGGTCTAATTTACTATAGGCAAGGAAAGGGGTCATACCAGTAACATTGTTTCCCCAGAGCCCTAAAAGAAATCCAACCCCAAATAAATGTAAACTTTTTGACTAATTTAATGTATTCTAAGGACTTCCCAATAAAGACATACTTGCATATATGCTGACTGATAGTGACTTTATCTTTCCACGTGTCTTGAATGATTTTAAACATATACATATTTAAAATACAGTGAATGTGTAGATTTTTAATGTTCAAACAGAATGCAGTAATTTAGGCAGTCAAACAAGAATGCAAGGTATATTAAATTATGTTAGGGAGGAACAGTCTGAATTCCCAGGTATAAGCTTTCCAATTCCTTATAGAATATGGAAAACAGAGATTCCATTGTTTTCTAATTCATTTCTAATTCAAGACTTTGAGCTGTTGTCCCTGAGAGAAACATAGGATACAATAGGTAAAAGTTGATTGAATAGGTGTTATTCCGGACAACAGAAAGCACGAGGTAGTTGGGAAATTCCTGACTCATTCATCATAGTTCTCCATAACGGAGATAGGAGGCTGGGAGAGGTGTTTATGCAGTCTCTCCTCTTGCTGTACTTTTTTAAAGAAGTGGTTTTGTATGAATGTATACACATAAAATGTAGTCAGAAGTTATTCTTTTTAGATGAACTTGATATATCAATTTGCTATATTTCGTGGTATTCTTGATTTCATGAGGTCAAGAAAAGCTCCCAAGTTACTAAAAAGCAGATAGATTCTTGGTTTCATGGTTATCTGAAATAAATATGTATATCTAAGAGAATTCCAGGTTGTGTCAACACAGGCTACCAGGGAGGGTCTTTTAAATTTCTCCATTCTGAGATGGTAACTTTATTTCTTGCTATGTTTAGTCAGTGAAGACAACATAAAAACCACATCAGCCTTGCTCAAAGACTCCGGGTTATCCTATTGTTTCCAATATACATAGTGTTTAAAATGGGTGTGATATCAAAGCTCTTATTAAAATACTTATTTTTTTGTAGTTGCTTTTTCTCTTCTAAGTGGTCCATGGAAGTGTAATGAGATTATCTCAATCACTATTTTCACTTGATTGATTGGGACTCTAGAGCCCAGGGAGAGCAATGAGGTCCAAAGTCATATGTGTTGGCAGAGACTAAAGTAGACTTAAAAGGGAAACCAGAGGTTTCCTCCTGATGATGCTGGGGTTCTTGTCCACGAAGCCGAAGAATGAGCTTAGGGAACAGCGAAAGTAGGAGAGCAAGGTACAGGCTTTTATTTAGAAATAAAGTGACAGAACAGAGCTCCGGGCTCATGCCAGGAAGGGTCAAGAGCACAGTGAGGTGCATTGCCTAGGGGTTTTATAGGCAGATGAGGATTTTTTGAGAACATGAAAAAAAGTTTAGGGGTGCTGACCTGATAAGTGGTGTCTGAACACCCAGAATTAACTTAACACAAGGAATTTCTTGCCCCATCTCTCTCTCTGGGATACTGGCATCTTGGTCTAGTAGCATATCAAAAGGTGACTTGCCCAACCCCCAGGTGGGCTGAGGTACTGTCTGTTTGCTAAAGAGTAAATTAAGAATCCTGCTTCCCAAACTTCCTGGGTGTTAAAATGTAATCTTATCTTTAAGGTGGAATCTTTGCTGCCTTTTACTATGTTGTTTACAGCTGGGTCTGCATGCTAAATTAGTTGCCCAGTTTGCACAAAACCACCCCATCAGATCTGAAAGAGGAAAGACAGCACATAGGCCTGGGCCTTTTAGCATGCTAAAGTGAATCTCACAAGTGATTAGCATAATAATAACAAAAATGGGCTACTCTTCTTTATCTGGAGGACATTAGCTGATCTTACAAAGGAATGACCCTAGAGCTTAATGTTTAACACAGAGTTTTGCTAGGGGGTTTCCTTGCATGTAGTTACATTGCTCTGACTACAAACATTCTGCCTTGCTTTTTCCAGAGGGCCTCCCCCTACTCTGACTACACCCACAGTCCCTGTCTCACCGATGAACACTAACGAATAGAAGATAATTTTTTTCTTTTTCACTTTGTATTGAGGGCCATTTTCATAAAGCCACATTACATTTATCCTGTTCATGTGCTACCTTTATATTTTCATCATGCATACAGGCTACGTTTTACTTCAGATTACATGGGTTTTTTCCCTCAATATACATATAAGCTGTGGAAGAAGCAAGCCTGAATTAAGGTGTCAGAATGTGTATATGACAACACAGCAACAACAAAAGTGAACAATAAATAATTGTAGCCACTGACATATCCCAGTAAAGAATTGGCACAACTGGAATTACTGGTCATAAAAAACAGCATTTACTGTGTAAGAAATTTTTTAGGCCTCCACACTGGAATTTTTTTCTTTTCTCCCCAGAGGTCTTTCTGTTATCAATTTCTAATTGAATTCCAAAGCTGTCAGAGAACAGTTCGGATGACTTGAATTTTTTAAATTTACAGATACTTGTTCCATGGCCCAGAATATGATTTATCTGGATAAATATTCCATGCACATTTGAGGACAGTGTGCATTCTGTTGTTTTTTAGAAGAGTGTTCTATAAATGTGAACTTTGTGCAGTTGGTTACTGGTGATGTTCAAACTTCTATATCCTAACTGCTATTCATGTTCTCCCTAAATGATCTTTATATGTGTACAAGTGTACAAGAGTTCCAATTTCTCCACATCTGTGCCAACATTTGTTACATTTTGTGTTTTTTCATACTGGTTATCCTTACATGTGTGGATGATATCTCACTGTGGTTTTGATTTACATTTTCCTTATTATTAGTGATACTGAGGACCTTTTCATGTGTCTGTTGGCTATCTGTATGTCTTCTTTGGAAAAAATCCTATTCAGGTTCTCTGCCCAAATTGAATCAAATTATTATTTTGGGGGCGAGTTAAATGGTGTGAATTCTTATATATTTGGATATTAACCTCTTATCGAATATATCATTTGTGAATATACTCTCCATACAGTAGACTGCCTTTTGATTTGTTGGTTTGCTTTGCTGTTTGATGTATTCCCACTTGTTTATTTTTGCTTTAATTTCTCTTTCCCAGTGAGAAATATCCAGAAAAAATCATTAATTCCAATATTCAAGTGTTTTCTTCTAGGGATTTTTTGTTACAGGTCTTATAGTTTGATCTTTAAGATATATATTAGATTTTGTTGTTTGTTTACAGTGTAAGACAATAATCAAGTCTCATTCTTTTAAATGTAGCTGTCTTGCTTTCCCAACACCATTTATTGAAGAGACTGTCTTTTCCCCATTGTATATTCTTGCCTCCTTTGTTATATTTAATTGACCATATATGCATGGGTTTATTTCTGGGCTTTCTATTCTGGTCCTTTAGTGTATGTATCTGTCTTGTGTCAGTACCATACTCTTTGGATTACTATAGCTTTGTAGCAGAGTTTCAAATCAGAGAAGATGATACTCCCAGCTTTGTTCTCTCTCACAATTGCTTGGATGATATTACTCATTTAAACCACACAGTAACCCCATGAAGTAGCATGCTTTTTAACTCTACAGGTTAAGACAATGAGAACATAGAGAGGTTAAATGATTTCCCAATGTCACTCAGCTAGTAGATGACAGAGGTATGACTTGATCCTACACAGTCTGTTCCAAGGTCCATACACTTAAACCTGTGCATTACTGAAATATATGTCACACTTCTTGTCATGAAGGAGGGAAAGAAGGTTTTCAAGTTATATTAAAATAATCATGCATCAAAGCATTCTCTGCTGAAATCATAAAATAAAAGAATTTGTAAAAAGAAAAGCAAAATGGCCACTGAAGGACTGACATCTGGTAGAAACCGGACTTGTTCCTTAAGTAATGCTTAGAGCACTACAGGAGGCATCTAGTGACTCTACGTAGGGCATCATCACCATCTTATATACATTTCTATTTTATCAGGCACCACAACTTGAAGCAAAAGAATTGTAGGATTTAGCTTTTGAATAGAAGTTTTGGGACGAAGAGATTATAAGTGCCCTGAAAATATAGCTTGAAAGTGAAAGGACCAAACTAACGCCATGACAGGCCCCAGAAAGCCTCAGAAATCAGAGGGCCTGAGTTTCAGTTTCCCCGAAACCACCTGAAAGAATAGGAAAATTTTAAGTAGGCTCTGACCCTTGGCCTGAGTCATAAAAAAAAAAAAAAAAACCGGCCTGAACACAATGACACAATAGCTTGCAAACCCGTGCCTAGGTGATCCTCCCCAAAACTGATAGATTGTGAAGATAAAGCCCTGTGAGACCCTACTGTGAAGATAAAGCCCTGTGAGACCCTACTGTGAAGATAAAGCCCTGTGAGACACTAATTGAAATATTTTTACTATCGAATCATCAGCAAACCTCCCACTCGCCTCCCCCTGGTTGTGGTCCCTTTTCCTTTAAAACCTCCTGTGATTTCTGCTCGGGGTCGGACTCTGCTCCTGCGTGAGATATGAGTCTTGACCCCAGCGCGCTGGTGGAATCAATAAACCTCTTGCTGTTTGCATCAAGACCGGTCTCTTGTGAGTATTTGGGTCGCCGTCCATCCCGGGGCTGAGCAAGGCCTGTTTTCTGGGCCTTACATTTGGGGGCTCGTCCGGGATTTGCGGCCACCCTGTTCTCCAGAGACCCACTTGGAGGTAAGCAAAGGATCCTTAAGTTTCTGTGTGCGCCGGCGCCTGTTTGTTCTGTCAGATATCTGGGTCTGTGAAAAAGCGCTTTTCGGTTTGGCAGCCGCTCGCCGCTCCCGTAAGGGAACGGAAAGCTGTGGTAAGGCAGACGTGCCAGGGGCCACAAGCTGCAACCCTGGGGGACGCCCCTGGGTGTGAAACGGGGGATTTTTCCGCCCGTCTGTTGGAGGGGGAAAGAGTCCGGTTTGAGCGGATTCAACGGAGGGACCCTCCCCCATCTGAATACCTCTCGTGTCTGTGGAGTACGAGAGGAGGAAAGTGTTTGTTGGCGTCTTTTGTCCTTTTGTGTCTTGCTGTTTTTGTGTATTTGGAGACGATTGAAATGGGACAGACTGTGACGACCCCCCTGTCTCTGACATTAGACCACTGGACGGACGTTAAGAAAAGGGCCCATGACTTGTCTGTAGAAGTTAAGAAAGGACAATGGCAGACCCTCTGCTCGACTGAATGGCCGGCCTTCAATGCAGGTTGGCCTCCTGCGGGTACTTTTAATAGAGAGTTAATTTTTGCAGTTAAAAATCTTGTTTTTCAGCCAGGACCCGATTTTCACCCTGACCACCAACCCTACATCATGGTTTGGCAGAATTTGGTAGATAATCCTCCTACGTGGGTAAAGCCCTGGGTCCACAAATCCAAGAAACCAAAGTTTCAAGTGTTGGTACTAAATAAAGGCAGAGCTGCAGGAACTCCGAAACCTAAAATATATCCTGAAGTAGAATCCCCTCCCGAGTGGCCGGAACCTAATCCTCCCCCGTATTATCTTGAGCAGGCGGCAGAACCTGCTCCAGCCCCTGAGCCACAACCTGCTCAGCCGGTAATACAAGAAAGGGAAGAGGAAGGGCCCAATGCTCCCCCTTTACCAGCAGCAGTGGGGGGTCCAGCGGCGGGTACCAGGAGTCGCAGAGGGGCCCCTCCTGGGGATGAGCCAGATTCTACTGTTACTCTCCCACTAAGAGTCTATGGCCCACCCGTGCCGCCCCCCGGAGTCCAACCCATGCAGTATTGGCCATTTTCTTCTGCAGATATATATAATTGGAAGGCTAATCATGCTTCCTTCTCAGAAAACCCTGCAGGTCTTACAGGATTGATGGAGTCTCTCATGTTCTCCCACCAACCCACTTGGGATGATTGCCAGCAACTGTTGCAGTCTCTTTTCACCACAGAAGAGAGAGAGAGAATCCTGTTGGAAGCCCGGAAAAATGTTTTAGGAGACAATGGGCAACCCTCCCAACTTCCCCATGTGATAGATGCTGGATTCCCGCTGACTCGACCTAACTGGGACTTCAACACTCCGGAAGGTAGGGAGAGGTTGACTGTCTACCGCCGGGCTCTGGTGGCAGGTCTCAAGGGGGCTGCACGACGGCCCACTAATTTGGCTAAGGTAAGAGAAATTCTTCAGGGGCCCACTGAACCGCCTTCCATTTTTCTTGAGCGCCTCATGGAGGCTTATAGGCACTATACTCCTTTTGATCCTACCTCTGAGGGACAGCGGGCAGCCGTAGCTATGGCATTTATAGGGCAATCAGCTTCTGATATCAAAAAGAAGCTGCAGCGCCTCGAAGGATTGCAGGATTTTACTTTACAGGACCTAGTGAAGGAAGCTGAGAAAGTGTATCACAAAAGAGAGACAGAGGAAGAGAAGGAAGAAAGGCAAAAGAGAGAGAGAGAGAAAGGGAGGATAGGAGAGACAGAAGACGAGAGGAAAGGGAGGAAAGGAGAGATAGAAGACAGGAGAAAAATTTATCTAGAATTTTGGCCACAGTGGTAGGAGAGAAAGAAAGAGGATTTCAAAAGCCTAGGCAGATAGGGAACCTGAGCAACAGGGGCCAGAAGACAACAAGAAATATAGGCAGACCACCCCTTGACAAAGATCAATGTGCCTACTGCAAGGAGAGAGGGCACTGGGCCCGAGAGTGCCCGAGAAGGAGAGGCAGAAACCCAAATGTGTTAACCCTAGATGAAGAAGATTAGAGGGGACGGGGCTCGGATCCCCTCCCCGAGCCCAGGGTAACCTTACAGGTGGAGGGGCAACCAGTGGACTTTCTGGTCGATACCGGGGCAGAACACTCTGTGTTACTAGAACCCTTGGGGAAATTGAAAGACAAACAGTCCCTAGTCTTGGGCGCCACAGGAAAAAAACTGTATTCATGGACTACCCGAAGAAATGTAGATTTAGGTGTGGGACGGGTCACCCACTCATTTTTAGTTATACCTGACTGCCCCTCCAACCTGTTAGGGAGAGACCTCCTTACCAAAATGGGAGCTCAAATTTTCTTTTCCCCATCGGGGCCTGAAGTCACCTTGCAGGAAGCTCCCACAGTTGTTTTAAGTTTAAAATTGGAAGAAGAATATCGGATATTTACTGAAAAGTCAGTCCCTGAAGATATGCAGGACTGGTTGAGACAATTTCCCCAAGTTTGGGCGGAAACAGGGGGAACGGGCTTAGCAGAACAGATTCCGCCTCTGGTGATAGAAATGAAGGCTTGTGCCTCCCCAGTAGCAGTGCGCCAGTACCCCATGAGCCAGGAGGCCAGACTAGGCATTCGCCCCCATATTCAGAGACTCTTACAGTCAGGAATCCTGGTGCCATGCCGCTCCCCATGGAACACCCCATTGCTACCTGTCAAAAAGCCCGGTACAGGGGACTACCGGCCAGTCCAGGACTTGCGGGAAGTGAACAAGAGAGTCCAAGACATTCACCCCACGGTGCCCAATCCATATAACCTTCTCAGCTCTCTCCCCCCAGAAAGGGGCTGGTATACTGTGCTGGACTTAAAAGACGCCTTCTTCTGCATGAGATTACTCCCATCAAGTCAGCCCATCTTTGCGTTTGAGTGGAGAGATCCTGACACTGGGCAGACAGGACAACTGACCTGGACACGATTACCTCAAGGATTCAAGAATTCTCCCACCCTCTTTGATGAGGCGCTACACCGGGACTTGGCCCCCTTTCGGGCCGCACATTCCAAGGTAACTCTCCTCCAGTATGTTGATGATTTGCTTTTAGCAGGAGAAACTTATCAAGATTGCCTTGAAGGGACTAGAAGCCTCCTCTCCGAGCTGGGACGGTTAGGATATCGAGCCTCTGCCAAAAAGGCTCAGCTATGTAAACAGGAGGTGATCTACTTAGGCTACTCTTTAAAAGAAGGAAAAAGGTGGCTGACTGAGGCCAGGAAGAAGACTGTCACACAGATTCCAGTACCTAAGACATCTAGACAGGTACGTGAATTCCTGGGCACTGCTGGCTTCTGCCGACTTTGGATCCCAGGCTTCGCTACCTTGGCAGCCCCCCTCTACCCTCTAACCAAGGAAGGGGTAAAGTTCCAATGGGAAAAAGAACACCAACAGGCCTTCGATGAAATTAAGAAGGCCCTCCTCTCAGCACCAGCCTTGAGCTTGCCAGATCTGACCAAGCCTTTTACCCTGTATGTAGATGAGAGAGGGGGAGTAGCCAGGGGAGTTCTTACCCAGGCCTTGGGACCCTGGAAGAGGCCGGTGGCATACCTGTCAAAGAAACTGGACCCAGTGGCCAGCGGATGGCCATCCTGCTTAAAGGCCATTGCAGCAGTCTCGATCCTGATCAAGGATGCTGACAAACTGACTATGGGACAACAGGTGACTGTAATTGCTGCCCATGCCCTAGAGAGTGTTATTCGCCAGCCTCCTGATCGGTGGATGACGAATGCTCGCATAACCCACTACCAAAGCTTATTGCTGACGGAGAGAATCATCTTTGGCCATCCTGCCGTCCTCAACCCTGCTACCTTATTGCCTGAGGACACTGAAGAGCCAGTTGTTCATACCTGTGCAGACATACTAGCCGAGGAAACTGGTGTCAGAAGTGACCTCACAGACACCCCCTGGCCTCATGGTAACACTTGGTTCATGGATGGCAGCAGCTTTGTAGTTGAAGGTAAGAGAATGGCTGGGGCTGCGGTAGTGGATGGTGAGCGAACAGTATGGGCAAGCAGTCTACCAGAAGGGACCTCAGCTCAAAAGGCAGAACTCATAGCTTTGATACAGGCTTTGAGGCTAGCTGAGGGAGAAGTCATCAATATTTACACGGATAGTAGATATGCCTTTGCCACAGCACATGTACATGGTGCCATCTATCGGCAGAGAGGATTACTGACATCAGCAGGTAAAGAGATTAAAAATAAAGAGGAAATTCTAAGTCTATTAGAAGCAGTGCATTTGCCTAAAAAGGTGGCCATCATAAACTGCCCTGGGCACCAAAAAGCCACCGATAAGATATCTAAAGGAAATCAGTTGGCTGATCAGACAGCAAAGAAAGCTGCTCACGGAACCCCAATATTGCCAGCAATGAGTGACTATGAGACAGAGCCCAGCCCTGAGGGATTCCAGTATACTAGAGAAGATTGCCAAGTCATGAATCGCCTAGGGTATACTATAGAGATGCCTCAAGGATTAAGAAAGACAGAAGATGGGAAAATCATATTCCCCCAGAGGGAGGCTAAAGAATATGTGGAACAGCTCCACCGGCTCACCCATCTGGGGACCAAACACCTGAAAAAGACAGTAAAATCATCCCCCTACTATGTAATTGGACTTCCTGAAGTTGTTAATGCTGTAGATAAAAGTTGTATTCCTTGTGCCATGACGAATGCAGGTTCCAACTGACGCCCCCCTGGACGGAGATTGCGGGGTGATCGACCTGGGGCTTACTGGGAAATAGACTTTACTGAAATAAAACCTGCCAAATATGGAAATAAATATCTATTAGTTTTTATAGATACCTTCACAGGATGGGTAGAAGCATACCCAACTAAGACAGAGACTGCCAACATAGTGGCCAAGAAGATATTAGAAGAAATTTTTCCCAGGTTTGGAATCCCTAAGGTAATCGGATCTGACAACCGGCCCGCCTTCGTTGCTCAGGTAAGTCAGGGACTGGCCAAACAAATGGGGTTTAGTTGGAAATTACATTGTGCATATAGACCCCAAAGCTCAGGACAGGTAGAGAGGATGAACAGAACTCTAAAAGAGACCTTGACTAAATTAGCCTTAGAGACCGGCGGGAATGACTGGACAGCTCTCCTTCCCTTTGCCCTGTTCCGAGTCAGGAACACCCCAGGGCGCTTTGGACTAACCCCCTATGAGCTTTTGTATGGAGGACCACCCCCGCTGGTGGAAGTAGGAAAAATACATAACCCTGATGTTGTTCTTTCTCAACCTTTATCCGTCCGCCTAAAAGCCTTAGAAGTAGTTCGCCAGCAGGCCTGGGAACAACTGAAAGACGTTTACTCCACTGAGACCACCACTGTCCCTCACCAGTTCCAAGTAGGAAACGCTGTCTATGTACGCAGACATCGTGCTGAGAATCTCGAGCCCCGGTGGAAAGGACCCTACCTAGTCCTGCTGACAACTCCTACTGCAGTGAAGGTCGAAGGAATAGCCGCCTGGATCCACGCCTCCCACCTAAAAGCTGTACCAAAGGCAAAAGAAGATGAGTCCTGGCACGTGGAAAAGACTGATAATCCTCTTAAGCTTTGCCTGCGCCGTAACCCTGACCCCAACTAACCCCCACGCCCCCCAGCAGTTAACCTGGCTCCTTATTGACCCAGATACAAGTACCATCCTTAACCAAACTCGAAACACCGCCCCTCCTGGGACATGGTGGCCAGATCTCTACTTTTGCCTCCGCCAAATAAATATGGGAGTCAAAAGAACACCCCCGAACTTGGCCCGCAGTTATGGCTTCTATAGCTGCCCAGGCACTGATAAGGGACGATATTGTGGAGGAATACAAGATTCTTACTGTAAGCAGTGGGGTTGTGTTACATCTAATGATGGGGACTGGAAATGGACCACGGACTCCTCCCGAGATCGGTTGAACTTCTCTTACGTAAATTCTGGGCCAGGCAAGTACACCACAATGGAGTTATATAAAGAAAAAAATTGCTCCCCTAAAGATTTAGATTTTGTGAAAATAGGCTTTACTGAAAAAGGAAAAAAGGAGGGTACTGGCAAATGGGTAGCAGGTATGAATTGGGGAATCGTTTTTTGGAAATATGGGGGAGGAGAAAAATCCACCCTGACAGTTTGATTGAAAATAGAGACTCCATCGGCCCGGCCAATTGGCCCCAACGGAGTGTTACCTGAACAAGGGCCACCAGCTAAAAGCCCTCCTAAGCCCGCTCCACCACCGCCCCCTCAGAAGAGTACAGAGACCCCTACTACCCCCGATCAGATCGAAATTTCCTCTGAGGTGCCAACTATCCCTCTACCTAGCACAGGGCAGAGATTGCTGAATTTAATACAAGGAGCCTTCAATGTCCTGAATAGTACCAATCCTAATGTCACTAAGTCTTGCTGGCTGTGCCTGGCCTCCAGTCCTCCTTATTATGAGGGCGTAGCTACTACCGGGACTTATAACAATACTACCAGCCATGACTTTTGTAAATGGGGATCAGGTAATAAGCTCACTCTTACAGAGGTCTGGGGGAAGGGAATATGCCTAGGTACCCCGCCTAGAGCATACCAACATTTATGTAATACCACTGTTAAAAGCCCTCAGACCTCCTCCAACTATTACCTAGTACCCAGCTTAGATAAGTGGTGGGCCTGCAGCACTGGCCTGACCCCATGCATTTCTACGGCAATTTTTAACAGTTCTAAAGATTATTGTGTGTTAGTACAGCTTGTGCCCCGGGTCCTTTACCACCCTGAAGAGTCATTTGTTAATGAATTTAACCACAGACTCTCCAGGTATAAAAGAGAACCAGTCTCTTTGACTCTAGCTGTTCTTCTGGGCTTAGGAGTAGCAGCTGGAGTAGGAACTGGAACTGCAGCCTTAATACAAGGGCCTCAACACTTCCAAATGTTGAGAGCCGCAATGGATGAAGATTTACGAGCCTTAGAACAGTCTATCTCCAAACTAGAAGAATCCCTAACCTCCTTATCAGAAGTAGTATTACAAAATAGGAGAGGGCTAGACCTGCTGTTTCTAAAGGATGGTGGGCTGTGTGCTGCATTAAGGGAAGAATGCTGCTTCTATGTAGATCATTCTGGAATTATAAAAGACTCCATGTCTAAACTGAGGGAAAGGTTAGATAAACGCCTACAGGAACGGGAATCTCAACGAGGATGGTTTGAAGGATGGTTCAGTAAATCTCCATGGTTTACTACTTTAATATCTTCCCTTTTAGGACCTATTCTGATTCTGCTTCTGTTACTCACTGTTGGCCCTTGCATTCTGAACAGATTAGTAACTTTTATTAGAGAACGGATTAGTGCAGTACAAATCTTAATGTTAAGACAACATTACCAGTCCATACCTGATTCTGAAAAAGAATTTTATGTTAATACGGAATTCTAGTTCTATGATTAGAACTATGCATAAGAAGAAGTGGGGAATGAAAGGACCAAACTAATGCCATGACAGGCCCCAGAAAGCCTCAGAAATCAGAGGGCCTGAGTTTCAGTTTCCCCGAAACCACCTGAAAGAATAGGAAAATTTTAAGTAGGCTCTGACCCTTGGCCTGAGTCATAAAAACCGGCCTGAACACAATGACACAATAGCTTGCAAACCCGTGCCTAGGTAATCCTCCCCAAAACTGATAGATTGTGAAGATAAAGCCCTGTGAGACCCTAATTGAAATATTTTTGCTATCGAATCATCAGCAGACCTCCCCCTCGCCTCCCCCTGGTTGTGGTCCCTTTTCCTTTAAAACCTCCTGTGATTTCTGCTCGGGGTCGGACTCTGCTCCTGCGTGAGTTATGAGTCTTGACCCCAGCGCGCTGGTGGAATCAATAAACCTCTTGCTGTTTGCATCAAGACCGGTCTCTTGTGAGTATTTGGGTCGCCGTCCATCCCGGGGCTGAGCAGGGCCTGTTTTCTGGGCCTTACACCTTTACAACAACCTCGTGAGAGGCAGAATCGCACAGCTAAGTCACTTCCAAATTCCTGATCCACAGTAAATGTGAGATAATGTTTATTTTTTGTACTGCTAAATTTGAGGTAAATTTTTATGTAACCATAGACAGCTAATACAGACACCAAGGCCTAGAGATCTTGATGAAACCAAAGAAAAGGTATGGGTCAAAGAGCTTAAAGGATAATAGCTGTGGTTAGGGAAAAGGATGTTTTAATATATGATTTCAGAGGTGAAGTAGTTCTCCTAGAGATAACAAAGTCTAAGTATGGCCATTGTTATGAGTGGCTGAAGTAGAATAGGAGTAAATGTCACTGGAGATGAGGATATCATGTGTCTACAAGAATACTGAAGTTACCCAAGATGACCAAATACTCTTACAGAATCCTAGAATGTTGATGCTAGAAATGGCACACCATTGTAAGTCATCTAGTCCATCTAAGTGGACTGGATTAGTTTCTCAATGTGTGACCCAAGGAAAACTCATGTGAGAAAAACTGAGGAGCTTTTGCAAAATTCCCTTACATTAGAACAGATGAGTACTAATATCCAGGGTTAGTATCCAGGAGTCTTTATCAAATTGTCCAGGTGATTCTTATGCACACTAACTTTCAGCACCAATGGTCTAGTTCAGCTCCTTTATTTTATAAGACTCCTCTTTCAGAGGCCAAGATCTTAATTAAATTGTAATACTTTCCACTAAACAAAGCTGCCTTTTGTGCCCAAAGCAATCAGTAGAAATTGGTAAATCTACAATAAAAACTCAAACAATATTTAAATAATGTTTAAGTTAAATATTTTTTAAAAAGAAAATTGGAATTCTTTACACATGATTTGGCTCCTTTCTGACTCTTCTATAACTTCTGCCCTATTCATGATGCTCCAGTAAGTTTGTTCCCACCTCAGGGTTTTTGCATTTGTTGTTCCTTCTGCCTGGACACTCAGATATTCATGTGAGTGGCCCCTGTTGTTTCTTAAGTCTCAGGTCAAGTGTCTGCTCCTTGAAGAAGTACTCTCTGTCCTCCCAGTCTAAAGTAACTCCCACCCCAACCTACTCACCTTCTATAGTGCTTATCATTATTCAAAATGACCTTACTTATTTTTTGTTTTGTGGTCAAAAATTTGTACTTAAGTTCCACAAGAGACCACAAATGTGTTTATTTTTTTTCATTACTTCTTACTTAGCACCTAGAACAATGACAGGCTGTGGTGCCCTATGGGCAGGAGTAGGAGCAATCAGACCTGAGGGCAATAAGAGAATAGATAATCTGTAGTGAACTTAATATCAATAATAAAAAGAAATGAAATCATTCTGCTTTTTATTATCTCTACACACTGGCAATTCTAAGCAATGTCAATGAGAAAATATTCCTCCCCTAGAAAACCCCTTTTCAGTCTAAGTTATCATGGCTAGTGTTGAGTTTTAATAATATATATGTAACCTTCAAATTAGCACATTTTGATAATTTATCCTTTAACAAGCATTGTATTCTTCATGAAAGTTAATTTGGAGAATTCCCAGTTATACAGTGGATCTCCAAAAATATGTTGACTAACCTACACACAACCCTTTAGAGAATATGTTCACAAAGTTCCCAAATTCTGGAGCTCAGTTTGGTGCATTTTGTGTCTCCATCCCCTGTATTACATATCCTTGCATTTAAACAGTAGATTAGACTTGAACAGTGATAGCACAGTGATTGTAAAAGATACATAACATGGGTTTTTTCAATTCTGCCCTCTTATGTGACCATTTGTTTTTCATTCGTGTTTAAAATTTAAAACACTGAAACAGAGTACAAATATCGAGGTGTAATTTTTTTGTTTCAAAAATCTCATACATGAGATTCATTAAACTCATGCATGAAATACTTTACTGAATTTTAATTTTTCTGGTGTGAATCTTTAGATGAGGTTATTCATCAGACAGAAAAATATGTGCAAACAGCCAGAACTAGTTTCAGCAATGCACAGTGAAAATTTGTTTTGAATTGTTCCTTGAAGTTAGGGTCACAGAAATTGTGGAGAAATCCATTTACTACTCAATAATACATGTAAAGAAACAGACATTTTCCTAGAAAAAATAAGCACATTTGAAAAACAATAGCAAGAGAAATGGCAAAAGATGCTTTTCTGACATTTCCAGAAGAAACCAAAAGGGCATGCTCATTTGCACCAAGCAATGGATACCTGTTCTAAAGCAGTAGATCAAATGGTGTCAAAACTCCCTCTTATTTAGACATTTTCATGGATTTTTCCAGAAGAAGATTTTTTTGAAGTTTTAATGACTATTATAGAAACATGATTAATTCTGGTGATATTTCAGTTGAAATTTTCAACTATGGAAAATTTGAATGCTTCTGGATTTGGTCCTGAAGAAACAAAAACAGGTATAGTATTTTAGTTAATGGAACTTCTGTGAAATAGGACTTTTATGATTCTCTTCCAAGCCTTTTCACTACTTTAAGACCTCCTATTTGTATACCTGTTGCATAATATGAAATAAAATGTACTAATATTAAAATTAATAAGTGTTCATCTATCAACTATGAACAAAGATAGACAAATCTACCTTACACCATCTATTGAATATGTAGACATATTAGATTTTAATGAAGTCATTGACAAATATACAGGTGTTAAAGTGCAAAAGTAGAAACTGTAATCTTATTATTCATTTCACCAATACGTTTATAAGTCCTTTTTTCCTTAAAACTACATTAATGCAATTATAAAACATTGGTCCATTACTGTTTTCCTTCTTTTGTATTGCACTATTTATTTTCTATTTTATTTTGTTAATTTTCTCTAATATTTTTGTCTATAATAGATATGAAGGTCAATAAAAGGGAAATTTCACTATTTCTTTTATGGCTGTTATTACTAGTTTAATTTCATCATTATTTATTAAAATAATTTTGTCACATAGAGAAGGCTGTTCAAAAATGATCTGCTTTGAGTGCCAAATATGCTAGGTATGTCACTGATGCCTGTTATATAGTTTTCACTTAAATATTTGTTGAATGAACAAATGAATTAATATTGGATATGATGATGGGCAGATTATGTGAATATTCCTTCCTTAGAATCACTCACTGGAAACCTAGGGGAGATCTTACTCCTATTGAGAATGTTGCACCTAGCCACAGATATTCTCCTTACAAAACCAAAACAATCCTTTTAAAATCTAACTTAGATCATGTCACATTTTTGCTCAAAATCCTCCACTGACTTCCCATCTTTTTTGAATCTAATCTAAAGTCCATATGAGGACACAAAAAGGTCCTACAAAGTGTGTTATTTCACTCCCTCTGAACTTACCACGCCAGCCACACTAGTCTTTTCTCATTGCTGTTCGTTCATTGCATTCTATGGAACACTGTTCCCTAAATTCCTTTAGAACTTTTCTCAAATGTCACCTAATCAGAAAGCCTTTCCCTAACCCATCTAAACCAGTAAATTCTCATCCCATCCTCATACTGGTTTATTTTCCTTCACAGCAGTTGGCACTTTGTACATTTGTCTCTTTTCCTCCTAGAACCTTAAGATCCATGAAGGAAGGCACTGTGCTTTGTTCTGTACCTTGAACAGTGCCTGGCTTATAGTAGGCGCTTAGTGACATAGTCTAGAATGTATGAACTTGCCCTTGTATGGTAGAGGTAACACGCTCTTTTTGTTGACTAGAGTTACATGTTTAAGGCAGCTGGACTTGGGTTTTCAATCCTTATCTAGACAAATCACATATGCCTGAAACAACGAAAATAACGAAAAGTTCTGCACCCAGCAAAATAGCTCTCAACTGGACTGTTGAGACTATTCTGAAAGGTTTTATTTCTCAGGTACAGGAGCAGTCAAGCTTAAGGATGAATCTTTTCTTCGGACTATAGCTGACCAACTGCAACACTTTCCCAAAAGAGCTCTAGGCGGGCGGAGAAAGGGCGGGAGCCAGCAGACAGTGGGCATAACTGGGCGGGGCTGTTGCGAAGGCCGCCGAGTTGAACTGTTTTGTCCCTCTCTGCTCGCCTTAGGAAAACTGGGGCGGAGGGAGTCACAGCTATGGCTTCTTTTAGGGTAAGTAAAAAAAAAAAAAAACTGCGTAGTTTCTTTGGGTGCAGATAGCATTTTAGGAACTAAGGAAGGGATCCTCCTAATTTCGGAAGGGAGTCCCACAGCAAGAGGCGGCGGAGGTGGACTTGTGAGAGAATGGGTGAGGTCTGAGAATCTTTAACGCATGAAGCCTCAGAACACCTGCCTCTCCCCTTTCGATTTCTTCAGCCTTGGGAAAGTACTCTCCTCAGATCCCTGTGGTCGACCGTTTATTTATTCAGTGGCACAGGAAAAACTGGGGGACGGCTGAGCGAAAATGAGCAGCCGGGTGACGAGCAGCTGCATACATTTGGGTCTCGAGCAGAAGGAGAAAAGAACGCCGGGCATTTGTCTAGGTGCACAGGGCGGGGCCTAAT
The DNA here is from genome assembly GCA_032199065.1 of Smutsia gigantea. Taxonomy (NCBI): domain Eukaryota; kingdom Metazoa; phylum Chordata; class Mammalia; order Pholidota; family Manidae; genus Smutsia; species Smutsia gigantea. The sequence continues at coordinate 17,213 of JAVSCE010014155.1, forward strand.
GACCCATTGAAGGACTTTGTTCAAACATTATTTGGGGTGATATAGACCAGGAGGGAGACGTCTCAGAGTATCTCTGCAGTGCGCGGGTTTGTATTCACTGTTGTTACACTCTGGGTTTGAATAACAGACGTAAGGTTTTTTGAGTTTTGTAATGGGAAAAGGTCCCTTTATTTAGGAATCTGTGTGCAGGAAGTGACTCAGCTGGCTGCTAGCTGCAGTTCCCTACGTATGTTTCAATAACGTACTTGTAGCAGGTTTTAAGTGTAAAATTCACTGCTCGCAGGAAATATAGATATGAATAATTCAGTTCACCAGTGTTTAAGTTGGCTTAGTATCTGACTTGATTGAAAGGGTTCTTTTAGCTACCCGGCTCACTCGCTACCAAAGAAGGACACGAGAACTCCGTCAGCGTGGTTTTATTCGCTGTAAGACAAACAGGAGTGGCTGTCTCGAGAGAGAGAGAGCAGCAGCAGCAGCAAGGGAGGAGCTGAAGATAAACAGAATGGCTGTCTCAGAAAGGAGAGAGCAGCAGCGGCAGCAAGGGGGGCTGCTTATATAGGAATTTAGGGCCTTGGTGAGCAGGATGGCCTTGTGACTTCGGAAAAACAGAAATTGTTGCAGACAATACACTCGGGTGGGTGCAGCTTCTGAGTGATAAGAAGCTGCTGCGCCCGGAGGCAATTCAAGGCTGTGTGTGAAAGGGGACTCAACATTCCTTGGTTGTGTATTAAAGGGAACCTAACATTCCCACATTTTGTTTTATTTCTTATGCGAGGTGTAGGGAAGGGGGGGCGAAGTGTTGGATCATCTGACTGATTCGTGCAGGAAGAGGGGCGAAGCGGGGTGCAGGGGATAGGGTTGAAGTGTTGGCTCATTTTGCTGCTTCGTGCGGGAAGAGGGGCGAAGTACAGCTGATAGCTCGGGCTTCTGTCAGCACTGCGTTATCTGCTTGCAGGATCTTTCTTCCGTTGGAAGGCGGTGGTACTCCTGCATAATTAACTGATTGATTCTTTGGTTAGTGATTTTTGAAATTTGAGTTTGAATGAGGTTTTTTAGAAGATTAATTAGGCAGGGAGCGAAGAGTAGGAAAAGGCAGAAAATGATGAGAGGCATGAGGAGAGGAAGTAGGATGTCTCTCAGAGTTGATCTAAGCCCGTGGTTTCTGTCTCATTTTCTTTTCTACAGGTAGAGACTTTAGCTGCTGGTAGAGAAAGGGGGTGATGACTGCTCTGGCTGCTTCATGCTGAGAGGGGTTGCAGTAAGGGGTTGCAGCTCGGTCTCTTATCAATGGTTGGTCAGGAGGGCGTCGGAAGATGGGAGTTTTCATCCTGGTTTCTATTACTATCACTACTTGCAGTTTTGTGGCTTCTAGGTGAGATAGAATAAATCATGTTATTAGGTTAATAGTAACATCTGCAGTTGGATTTTCTATTTTGGAAGAACAGACTTGACAAGGAAATTGATGAATGCATGGCTGAATATGAGGGTTAGAAATAGTAAAACTCTAATTGAGAATCATAGCTAGATATCTTGGGGAAACCAGAATTCTGGATCTAGTCTATGTCCCAATGACTAGTATTAGGACTCAGTATAGATAAAGCTGCATTATTGAAACAATATTTTTCTCTAAAATCACCCTCATTTTTATTAGAAGTAACTAGATTAAGAAAATAATTAACACTTGGCTTGATTATTTGCATAAGTGCAGCAAGAAGAGCAATTGATTAGGTAGGCTGTTTTAAATATGCTTTGCTGAAACTTTTTATAAGGAACTTCAGATTGGACTTTTAAAGGCCTCTCAAGGCCAGAAAGCCAAGCCAGACTTGCCATCAGGTTTTGCCTATAGTACCTGTAGATTTGGGTGAATTCCTCTCTTCTTGAGGTCCCCAAGACATTCTGAGGTTCCTGAGCCTGCCAGGAAGTGACCTTCTTTACTCACCTGGTAAGGCTGCTGGGAATCCTGTAAGCAAGGTACCAGACCAGTCCTTACAAGGGGCTTTGTTGGCTTTATAATGTCGACCTCAGTTCCTTAAAGCTGTCTGTTTATATGTGAGTTTATGCACGTGTCTCTCAGGTATAACATTCCAGTCAAAGCTTTGGTAATATAACCAGTGTTTTTAATTGGTCCTCTTACAAGGAAAGCAGATTCTTATTGAACTTATGCAAATAAATATAGTACCATGAAATATAAAAATAGTCACTGCGTTTTTAAATTCTGGAGGGATGAGGTAGAGAGAAAGATAAATGTTTCAATTCTGCTTATAAAGGTATTGTCATTTACTAAACTGTTGTCAGCTTAAGAGAAAAAGCTTAAAACACTTTATTAGCAATATTTGAACTTCCTTAGTTTACTTAATAAGATTTCATTTTCTTAAATACCCAGAAAACAATTAGAAAACCTTCTGCAATCTTACAATATTAAGAGCAGATGTACAGTTTAAGAAAACTTTTTTTTAACTGAGAACAAAATTCTAATTTTGCTGTGTACTTGGTATTGAGACTCATTTGCTTTAGTTTCCCATAGCATGACTGTATCAACTTTCACAAACTTTCTACAACTTTCTTTTACATTCAGAGTTCTTCTTTTAAATAAACAGCTGTACTTTAGAAGTTACTTTCTTTTACCCTCAACAAAATGAATTTTTACTCTCTATACCTTCTCTTATTAAACACACATCTTTTCTAACAAGCAGAGATGTTCTCCTTATTAGCAATACTTTTCATAAAAGAACATATACACAGACAGATAAACTGATATAAAGATTTGAGTTACAGGCAAGGGGACTGAACAGGAGTCATGGTGAGGAGAGAGCGGGGGAGGTGGTATGGAGGCTGTGGAATGAGAAGAAGGGAGGGTTGGAGGGGTGAAGGCAGGTGATATAGGAGATGGAAGAGGGGAGTATAGGTTGTGGGTGGCAGGAGTAAGGCTGGAAACAGAGGAGTTGGATGTGAGATTGGAGGCAGATGGTTGTGTCCGCATGCCGGGAACAAAGGCATGTGGGGGAGGGGAAATGACTGAGCTTTGGGCTGCTGAGCATACAGGGGGACTTCATCTGCAGGATCTGGGTCTAGGGAGGAAGAGGGAGCGCTTGGAGAGCTTGAAAGGACGGCAAGGACATGTTTGGGGTGACAAGAGCTACATAGAGATGGCTTGTTTTGAAGATAGAAGAAAGTGTGAACATAGGGAATTTCCTACCATTTGCGTGAATGCTCACAGAAGTTGTGGAGGTCCTGAAGGACTTTAGGATCTAAGGACCCATACTGAGGCCAAATTCTTTTATTGTCTAAAGGATAGTGGGGCCAAATCTGGCTGCAGAGCCGAATTAACTTTGAGGGTTTTGATCTGGATGTAGATGAAGAGTTTTGAAATTGTCTAGGAGGCAGCCTAATGGGGAATCGGCAGGGATGGAGGGGGACGCTCCCATTGTGACTCTTTCGTGGAGTTGCTGCAGCACACCCTAGGCGTCCCTTGGGGGCTCAGAACTCCAAAGAGTAGCCCAACTCCAAGTGAAGTGTTGTCACCTCTGTCATTGGAGGGGCGCGCTTGCCCTGAGCAAGCAGCAGGTGCCTAGCGCTAGGACTTTTTGGATGTGAGCCCGGCTATGAGCCAATGGAACAGAAGAGTCACAATGGGGGCAGTCTCTCGCCTGCTGGGGATGAGAGGGACTGGGGCGTCATTGACCTGCTGTGGGCCTAGTAGGTGTGCAAGAGGGACAGGAGAAACTAGTGGATTGGGGACGTCACTGACCCGCTGCGGGTCTAGGGGGCAGTCTTTCGCCTGCTGGCGACGAGAGGAACTGGACTGGGGGGCAAGTCTGTCGCCTGCTGGGGACGAGAGAAACTGGACTGGGGGCAGTTCTCGCCTGCTATGGACGAGAGGAACTGGACTGATGGGGGAGGGTGACTCACCACTCCTTTGGCACCAGTGATGGATGCTGGAGAGGTGTTCAGGGAGATAGAGGGCACTGAGGAGGTCCCGGTCCCGTGTCTGGAGGGGCCGGGCGCTATCGTATTCCCGGTGCAGCTCGAATTCCTAGGGAAGAGCAGGCGACCGGGAGATCCTAAACCGGGCGGAAACACCAATGAAAGGGTTCTTTTAGCTACCCGGCTCATTTACTCGCAAAGAAGGACACAAGAACTCCATCAGCGTGGTTTTATTCCCTGTAAGACAAACAGAGAGAGTGACTGTCTTGAGAGAGAAATAGCAGCAGCAGCAGCAAGGGGGGAGCTGAAGATAGACAGAATGGCCGTCTCGGAAAGGAGAGAGCAGCAGTGGCAGCAAGGGGGCGGGGGGGGGGTGCTGCTTATATAGGAATTTAGGGCCTTGGTGAGCAGAATGGCCTTGTGACTTCAGAAAAACAGAAATTGTTGCAGACAATACACTTGGGTGCAGCTCTGAGTGATAAGAAGCTGCTGCGCCCAGGGGCAATTCAAGGCTGTGTGTGAAAGGGGACTCAACATTCCTTCAAGGTTGTGTATTAAAGGGAACCTAACATTGATTCTCCCGTCTCTCCATTTCTGCAGTTCTGGCTCTCATAATGTATCTGAATTATCAAAACACCCTTCTAAATAGACTTGCTGCCCCTAGCCTGGCTCTGATGGAATCTTTTTTCCCCTGCATTGCCAGAGTACTTCTACTAAAATCGAATCTGATTATACCTCTCTTCTGCTTAAAAACCTTTTTTGGCTTTCCATCATTTGCTCTCTGACATCAGGTGATATTCCTGTGTCCAGAACACCTGACCCTGCCTTGGCTATCCAGCTTCAATTCCTGTCTCTTAGGAACTCTCTTGATATCTGTACTCCGAGGTTTTTCCTCTTCTCTTTCACTGGGCTTGAAGTGCCTTTTCCCATACTCATCTAGTTAGTTCCTGTCACAGTTCATTAATTCACTTAACAGATATTTGTATACTACTTCCCTGTATGCTAAGCACAAAAATGCCTTTTTCAAGGTAGTGTCCCCCACCACCCTAGTCTAATTTAAATAACTCCTCTTTGTGCTCCCAGAAGATCCTGGGCATACTCTTACCATAGGACTTATCACACTGTAAATATTAGACTATTTACTTCTCTGTTTTACCCTCCTAAAACTATAAGTTACTTGAGAATAATTATATTAATTTTTATATCCTTAGAACCTAGCATAGGTATGACTTTTACTAGGTACTCAATAAATTCTACATGAATAAATAAATTGCCATGTAATGAAGATAAAAGATTAAATGAAGCAGCAGAGATGCAACATATAACACAAATGATGTGATTCAGAGTAAGGCAAGTGCCTTGTCTCAGAGGTACAAAGTGGTCTGAGGATTCAAAAGAAAATTTATGCCTGGTTGAAGAGAATAAAGGAAGGCTTCATGGAAGATGTACAGAGAGAGAAGAAATGGTCAGTGGTAAAAAGCAAACCAGAACAGTGTGTTGTCACTGAAGCCTAGAGAAGGAGAGAGTTGCCCAGTCTTGATTTGGCTATTAATAAGTCACTGGCAGCTGCCATTTATTAAGTGTTTACTACAAGGCCAGGTACCATGTAAAATACCTTACATATGTTATTTCACTTAATTCTCAAGACAACTTCATGTTGTAGGTATTATGATCACAGTTTTACAAATGAAAAACTAAGGTTTAGAGAAATCAAGTAAATTTCCCAAAGTCATAATGATAATAAGAACTGAAGTGAGATGAAGATGTATGTGAGTAAAGTGGTAGAGGGGGAACCTAGATTGTAAGGGGTTAAGGAAAGGATAAGGAGTAGGAAACTGGCATTCATTTAGCACATACTTTGATCAGCTGCTTTACATATATTATTTCAGTTTAATTCTCTTGACAACCCTAGGAAATGGGTCATTTTCCATTTTACATATGAAAAAACTGACACTTAGAAATAAGTGCTTGCTACAAGTCATACAGTTGCGAAGTGCAAGAGCCAGGTTCAAACACAGGTATATTTGACTTCACAGTCCATGATCTTTCCACTACTCCTTGCTCCCTCTGAAAAGGAGATATATATTACTCTAAATTTAGAGAAGTGTTGTAGTGAAATGGAGGGAAAAAATCTTGGATGGGGTAGGAAATTACAGGAAAAGTGTCTTTTCTTTAAAAAGAAAGGAGACTGTATGTCAGTTATATCTCAAAACTGAGGGGAAAAATTGTCAGGAGGTTTGGAAACGGGGAATGTGCCAAGAACTAGTATAGAGGAAAGATACTAATAGTAATCACAGCTATTATGTTATTGAATATTTTACTGTGCTGGCATTTTGCCAAGCACTTTATGTGAATTTTCTCATGTGTGCTTCACAGTGGTCCTGTGAGTAGGTACTGTCATTATCGGCATTTTCCAGGTAAGGAAACTGAAACTTAGAAAGGTTGAGTAACTTGCCCACAGTCTTACAGTAGTGAGCCATAGAGCTGGATTTGAAATCACATGATCCAAGTCCAGATTGTGAGGCTTAAGCTTGAGGAAGCATCTGTGAGGCTAAGGTACCAAAAAGGTGATCTGTGTTAATTTTGAAGCCCCAGTGCTTAATAACAAGGAGTAAGGTAGCGAGGAGTTCTGAGGGTTGGTAAGTAACTCTGAAAATAGTTTAAATACATCTTGGAGTTTAAGAACCTCTTAAGCAGATGTGATAGTGGAACAATGATGTGGAATTGGCTTTAAGGAGCAAAAATGATGCTGCATGTGGACTGCCCTGGAGGTGGATGAGATTCTAGTGCTTGACCTACCACAAGAATAAAGCTAGGTATAAACCCTTTTACTCTAAGAACATTCTGTTGTCATTTTTCAGTCTTATGGAATTCAGCATGAACTTGACTGGGACCGAAATCCTCAGGTGAGACATTTGGCATAGTCAGCAGGATTCACTGCAGACCAGAAAAATGGAGCAAGCTGCCCTCATGGGAGGGGTACTTCAGCGGGCTGTCCCTATGGATGGGGATACACTCAGGTATCCCCTGATGGGCATGTGGTCTGAGGTGACTTGCGTCCTAGAAGATTGGGTCCCTCCCCAGAACTAGGTGTTAGGTGGAGGTGACACCTGAGGCAGTAGAGGAGGCCCTCTGTGAAATAGGAAATTCCTTAAAGAAGCAGTCCGCTCGAAGTGGCAGGAACTGTGGGCTGGCTACTTCTTACATTGTTAAGAAAGTCCATAAAGGAAAAGGATGTACTCCTGTGGGAAGCACAAGAAGAGGCAGTACAAGAACATGAGGTGCAAGTTGCTATAGAGGAGGTAAAAGATTTGTTGATGACTGAGATGGCGTCACTACAAGGTGCTGTGGAGGTGGTAAAGGATGTAATGGTAGCATGAGAAAAAGCATGAGAATGCAGACTGTGAGATGCTGTGGGGGAGGTGAAGGATGTAGTGGTGCCATCAGCTCCAGAAGTGGTAGAGGATACGTCAGAGGAGGATGAGGCTGTGGAGGTGGTCCCAGTTGAAGGCTGGTTGAAAGCCCACCCAGTTGTTGTCAAGAAAATAAAGACACAGCAACCACAGATTCCTCCATGAGAGATGCAGCTCTCTCCCCAGGTCATGGAGCACTCTATGCTCTACCCCTATACACAGGCTGAGCTGGTGGATTTCAGCTCCTGGTTTCCACAATAGCCCTCAGAGTCAGTGTCAGCCTGGATCTTGTGTCTTTGGGATCCAGGGGTGGATGGGATTATTCTATCGAGATCAGAAAGGGGAAAGCTGGCTTCCCTGATGGTTCATCCTGCCTTTAGGCAGCTAATAAAAAATGCATATCAGACCCCAGGAAATCACTTCCTCCACTATTGGCTTATGGCCACACTTTGCACTGTATGGCCTAATTAGGGTGGTTTACCGTCTTCCCCTGCTAGATGGCAGACATATGTCAAGCTCCAACGGGTGTTACCAGAGTTAGGCATGAAAAACGCCATTTGTAACCCAGTGAATTATGCCCCAGATGAGGAGACTTTTACTGCAAGAATGAGAAATGTGCTTCAAACAGATCCCTCATCCCTCTTTGGGCCCCTAAAGGCCGTTCTTACCCCTCACTTAGGGAGGCCCTTAAGTGAGGTTACCCATATGGTAGCAGACTTGGGAGAGGCTGAAGTAATGTGAGCATGGAAGGAAATATGATCCAGTACTCAGAGGATGAGTTTAAAGGGCCCTGTGAAGGTCACGAGAACCCAGTTGTGGATTGATTTGATAAAGGCCAGAGCAGAGAGAAATTGAATGGAACTGTGGCAACAATTAAAGCTGGAGCAGTGGTTTTGGCAGTCAACTAAATTGAGGACCAGGAAATGGAGGCCAGAGCCAAAGCCACAAGCCTGGGCTGTGTGCCTGCAGGACTTTCTGCTGGAGAGTGAGCTGACCCCACCTGGACTTTCACAGGAAGACTATTGGGCAATATGGTTTGTCTGGGGAGGGTCAAGGCATCTGCCTTGGGGGACGAGGTGGGGACCCGAGGCCACATGTTGAAATATCAATTCATTTGCTCCCAGTGAATGTACAATATGTCCTGGCTCTGGTAGACACAGGAGTGGAGTGCTCACTGATTTATGGCAACCCTGAGTGGTTTGCTGGGTCTCCCACTGTTATAGATTGATATGGGGATAAGCTTATCAGTGAAACAAGCCTGAATCCTGTTGGGAATAGGGCATTTAATACTGTGTATGATTTTATGCTTACTTCTGATTCTTTTACAAATGTGGCATTATTGTGGGAGGTTTGGGGTCTTTTGGGCTACTGGAGAGTGTTTATCCTGCACTTGGCACAAATTCTGAGGCCCTTTTGCTGTTTCATATAAAAGGGTGTCAGGTGGGGGCAGGATGAAATGTGCAGTTGCATTTGCCACTGCAAAACGGGAAGTCAAGGCCATGCAGGACTTGAGTGTGATAGACCCATTAAGGCCCTGTGAGCTGCTTGTCCATGTGACTGAAGATGGTTATGGCTGGGGCGTTTGGCAGTGGCTTGAATAAACTTGTCAACGTATTGGAGTCTGTTCACAGTTCTGGAAAGGAGCACAGGCCATTGCCACTGGCATCCCCTGGGAATGATGAAGCAGACAAATTAGCATAGGGCAGAAGAAAATGGGGCCTGTAGCCTGTTAGTGGGTCCTGCCTTTGACCTTTGAAGACATCAGCAGAGCCCAGCAAGGGTGAATTGTGTACTCTTAAATGGATCTACACTGAGTCCCACAGCAACCTGGAGACTTCATTCAATGGACGTAGCTTTGAACATTGCAACACAGGGACCAGCGATGGCTGGCCCTCCTGGAACCTTGGGGACAAGGCCTGGAGGCTGGCCTCGTATGTATTCCTGGAGTAACAGCAGAATGGTCCCCAAAGATCACAGGACTGTACACTAAATGGCCATAAGGTAAGAGCATCTTACTGGGGAGTTTTGTTTTATCTTTGTGGCCAGTGCATATGCCTCCAGTAGCCCTATATAAAGATCCCTCAATCACACTCACAGGGAGAGGGGTAAAGGTATGGTACACTAGATCCAGATGGGATTCCCTTCCTGCCATGGTCCTATCACAGGACCACCCTCTTGCATGAATCCTACCTGATGGAGATTTTCCCATGTTGGTGTCACTAAAATGTGTCACTCTTCAGGTTAATCTCCTCTAATGTCTGAGTGAATTGAGCACACACCCTAGCAAAAACTGCTGCTTGCTGGGTGAACACAGAAAATGTGAGTCATCAACTCATCTGAGTAGAACTGGTTTGAATACAGCTGAAGTGATCACTTGGTGGCAATCAGTGTCCCCAGGCTTGAGGATTATCATAATTTCTGTTATCTGTATTATAATTTTTGTTGTTATCTGTATTTTGTGCTTCAGTTGCTGTCATGGAATCTGGTTACAATGCTCCAGCTACCTTGCAAAGGGACCATTGCAGAAGATTGAGAGTGGGTAGATTGAGAGGCGAGAGTCCTGGAGGGGTGGAGTGTGGAGAAAGTGAAGGTTCCTATGGCCAGGATTCTCACATGACCTGGTCCACTTGCTCACCATACATGTGTGGGCAATATATTGTTATTGACTCTATATAAAGAGCTCTGCCCAGTGCTCTGGGCTGCTGCACAGCTCTAAGGCTGCAAAGCTGCTGTAGAGCAGAAACTGGAGTGATGGCAGTGCCTAGGACAGAGACTGAGATGGCTGTGGGGGCAGAGAGGCCCAGAGGCAGAGATGGCTTGCTGCATGCAGACTCACTCGGAGTGGGTGGGGTTCTAGTGATTGGCCTGCCACCTTGGGAATAAAGTTGGGTATAAACTCTTTCAGCCCAAGAACATTCCCCTGTAATTTTTTCATTCTCATTGAATCCATAGTGAAATTGTCTGGGGCTGAAACCCACTGGCAAGACACTTGGTATAAACTCTTTTACCTCTAACATTTTGTTGTTACTCAGTCTCCCCGAATCCAGAGTGAGATGCCTGGGGCAATCCCCTCAGGCTAGACATCACAGAAGGAAGCAATGTAACTGCCAGGTGCTCTGAAGGGACAAGGTAATGGGTGGATACTTTGCAGGTTCATGGCTTGTCTGGTACAAATTATTTTTAAATACTTTACAGAATTATGTAATAAAGTCATTGAAAATATCGCAGAATACTTTTAGAGTTGCTCTTAAAAGCTAACATTAAGATCTTATAATTTAAATTGGGAAATTGGTTTCTTGATGAAAAATACTTTAAGACAACCAGTGTAAATAGCAATCTGCAGTGGATAATGAAAGTTGCTTAATATAATTTGAACATGTGGTAGGGGAGAGTGTAACCCATTCATGTAATCTTTCCTGTATGAAAACATCTGTGATATAGACTCGATAAATATTAGTGATCTAGGCCAAGGCATGAGTTACATACTTAATGTAGATTTGGCTGGGCTGTTTTTGGATCTTTTCTCTCAGTCATTCAGAAACTCACCAAATGCTTCTCACCTGCTACTGCCAAATTCCCCCTCAGCCTAGCTCCATAGTTCACCTCATCCATTCATATTTCCAAATTCCTACTATATATTTTTAGGTGCATCAAATTCAATATGTTCAAAATTTCTTTACCAAATTTGATTTTTTTCTGCTATATTCCTTATTTCATTTAAGAATATCAGTATCTGATCTTGGGATCATCTTAAAGTATCCCCCACATCCAAACTCTTAACAAGCCTTGTGGATACCTTATTCTCTCATATGTTCATATTCTCTCTCACATTGATTTAGGAAACTTTTTTTGGATTTTTAAAATTGTAGTTATATACAATATTATATTGGCTTCAAGTATACAATATAGTGATTTGACAGTTATATAAATTATTAAATACTGACCCAAAATAGCGGAGTTACTATCTGTCAACAACATAAAAAGATGTTATAGAACTATTGACTGTATTCTCTGTGCTGTACTTTCATCTCCATAACTAATTTATATTATGACTGAGATTCTGTGCCTCTTTATCCCCTACACCTATTTTCATTCACCCACCCCGATGGTAACCACCAGTCATTTCTCATTGTCTAAGAGTCTATTGCTGTTTTGTTCATTTTGTTTTGTTTTGTTTTTAGATTCCATTTATAAGTGAAATCATATGGTACATGTTTTTTACCCTTAGGCTTATTTCACTTAGTATAATACTAAGTCCATCCATGTTGTCCCAAATGGCAGGATTTGTTTCATTTTTATGGCTGAAAAATATTCCATTGTGTACCATATCTTCTTTATCCATTCATATATCGATGGACACTTTGGTTGCCTCCATATCTTGGCTATTGTAAATCATATGGTAATAAAAATAGGGAAGTGTATATCTTTTCAAATCAGACATTTAGTTTACTTCAGGTAAATTCCTAGAAGCAGAAATACTGCATAGTATGGAATTTCTGTTTTTGTTTTTTTGAGGAACCTCCAAACTGCTTTACAAAGTGGCTGCACCCATTTACATTCCCACCAACAGTGTAGGAGGGTTCCCTTTTCTGCATTTCCTCACTAACACTTATTTATTTTGTATAGTGGTCAACCTGACTTGTGTGAAGTGGTATCTCATTGTGGTTTTGATTTGCATTTTCTTGATGATTAATGATGTGGAGTAGCTTTTCATGTGTCTGTTGTCCACCTACATGTCTTCTTTAGAAAATGTCTATTCAGGCCTTCTGCCCATTTTTTAATTGGGTTATTTGTTCTTTTGGTGGTGAGTCGTATGAGTTTTTATATATTTTGCATATTAGCTCCTTATCAGGTATATCATGTCCATGCAGTAGGATGCCTTTTTGTTTTCTTGATGGTGTCCTTTGCTGTACAGAAGCTATTTAGTTTGATGTAGTCCCACTTGTTTATTTTTTATTTTGTTTCCCTTGCCTGGGGAGACATATCCAGAAAAAAGTGTTCATGCTGACAATCAAGAGATTCCTGCCTATATTTTCTTCTAAAAGTATTATGATTTCATGTCATATTTAGGTCTTTAATCTAATTTGAGTTTAATTTTGTGTATGGTGTTAGGCAGTAATCCAGTTTTATTCTCTTGTATGTAGCTGTCAAGTTTTCCCAACATTATTTATTGAAGAGACTGCCTGTGCCCCATTGTGTATTCATGGCTCCATTGCCATATATTAATTTACCATATATGCATGGGTTTATTTCTTTGCTCTCTGTTCTATTGATCTATGCGTCTATTATTGTTCCAGTACCATACTGTTTTGATTACTGTTGTTTTGTAGTAGAGCTTGAAGTCAGGAAGGGTGATACCTCCAGCTTTGTTATTCTTAAGATTGCTTTGGCTATTTGGGGTCTTTCATTGTTCCATGTAAATTTTAGGATTCTTTGCTCTAGTTCATTGAAAAATGCCATTGGTATTCTGATGGGGATTGCTTTGAATCTGTAAATAGCTTAAGGCAGGATGGCCATTTTGACAATATTAATTCTTCCCATGCATGAGCATGGAATAGATTTCCATTTATTTGTATCTTAGTTTCTTTCATCACTATCTTATAGTCTTCAGAGCATAGGTCTCCCCCTCCTTGGCTAGGTTTATTCCTAGGTCTTTTTTTTGATACAGTTGTAAATGGAATTGTTTCCCTGATTTCTCTTTCTGCTAGTTTGTTATTAGTATATAGGAATGCAATTGATTTTTGTATATTGATTTTGTATCCTGCAGCTTTACTGAATCCATTTTTTAGTTCTAATAGTTTTCTCGTGGAATTTTTAGAATTTTCTGTATGTGGAATCATGTCATCTATAAAGAGTGAGAGTTTTACTTCTTCCTCACCAATTTGAATGCCTTTTATATCTTTGTCTTATCTGATTGCTATGACTAGGACATCCAAAACTATTGAATAAAAGTGGTAAGAGTGGGCATCCTTGTTTTGTTCCTTAACTTAGAGGAAAAGCTTTCAGCTTTTTGCCATTGAGTATGATGTTAGTTGTGTGTCTGTCATATATATCTCTTATTATGTTGAGGTAAGTCCCCTCTATACCCATTTTGTTGATAGTTTTATCATGAACAGATGTTGGATTTTTGTCAAATTCTTTTTCAGCTGTATTGAGATGATCATATGTTTTTTATCCTTTGGCTAATGTAGTGTATCATCTTGATTGATTTATGAATATTGTACCATCCTTGCACCCCTGGAATAAATCCCACTTGGTCTTGATGATCCTTTTGATGTATTTTTGAATTTGGTCTGCTAATATTTGTTGAGGATTTTTGCATGAATGTTCACCAGGGATTTGTGTCATTTTTTTTTATTGCATTGTCTTTGTCTAGTTTGGGTGTTAAGAGTGTTGCTGGCCTCATGGAATACATTTGGAAGCCTTCCCTCCTCTTCTACTTTTTGGATATTTTAAGAAGGATGGGTATTAGATCTTCTTTAAATGTTTGGTAGAATTCACCTGTGAAGCAATATGGTACTGGAATTTTGTTTGTTGAGAGTTTTGTGATTACCAATTCTATTTTGTTACTGTCAGTTGGTCTGTTCATATTTTCTGTTTCTTCCTGGTCAGTCTTGGAAGGTTGTAGTTTTGTAGGAATTTGTCCATTTGTTCTAGGTTGTCTAATTTACTGGCATATAATTTTTCATAAGATTCTTTAAAAATCATTTGAATTTCTGTGGTGTCAGTCATAACTTCACCTTTTTTGTCTTTGATTTTGTTTATGTGTGTCCTCTTTTTTCTTCATATGTCTGGCTAGGGGTTTATGTATTTTGTTTTATCTTTTCAAAGAACCAGCTTTTGATTTCATTGATTTTTCAATTGCTTTCATATTCTCTATCTTATTTATTTCTGCTCTCATCTTTATTATGTCCCTCCTTCTACTAACCTTGGGCTTTGTTTGTTCTTTTTCTAATTTCTTTAGTAGCATGTTTAGATTGCTCATTTGGTATTGTTCTTGTTTCTTGAGGTAGGCCTGTATGTCTATGTACTTCCCTCTTAGAACCACTTTCTTTGCATCCCAAATATTTTGAACTGTTGTATTTCTGATTTCATTTGTCTCCATGTACTGTTTGATTTCCTTTTTGATTTGTTCACTGAAACATTGATTATTTAGAAACATTTGTTTAGCCTCCATGTGATTGTGGTATTTTTGGTGTTCTTATAATTGATTTATAGTTTATTTATAGTTTCATACTGTTTTGGTGTGAAAAGACGCTTGATATAGTTTCAATCTATTTTAATTTATTGAGGCTCTTTCATGTCCTAATATTTGATCCTTTCTGGAGAATGTTCCATGTACACTTGAGAAAAATGTGTGACCGCCTGCTTTTGGCTGTAATGTTCTGTATATACTGTTGAGAGCATCTTGTCTCATATGTCATTCAATAACTCTGTTTCCTTATGTATTTTCTGCCTGAATGATCTGTCCCTTGATGTAAGTGGGTTATTAAATCACCTAATATATTTGTGTTGCTATTTCCTTCTTAGCTCTGCTAGTATTTGTTTTATATATTTAGGTACCCCTATGTTGGGTGCACAGATATTTACAATTATATCCTCTGGTTGGACTGATCCTATTATCATTATGTAATGTCCTTCTTTGTCTCATTACTTTCTTTGTTTTGAAGTCTGTCTAAGTATTGCTACTCCTGCTTTTTTCTCCCTTTTATTTGCATGAAATATCTTCTTTCCATGCCCTCAGTTTCAGTCTATGTATGTGTTTAGCTCTGAAATCAGTCTCTTATTGGCAACATATAGATGGATTTTGTTTCTGTGTCCATTCTGGCACCCTATGTCTTTTGATTGGTGCATTCAGACCATTTATATTGAAGGTAGTTATTGATAGGTATGTACTGGTTGCTGTTTTATGAATTGTTTTATGGTTGTTTTTTAGTTCCTTTCTTATTCTCTTATACTCATTATTTGATTGTTTCCTTTAGTATTTGGATTCTTTTTAAAATTTTTGTTTATTATAAGCTTTAGTTTTGTGAGCACAATAAAGTTTATAGATAGTTTGCTAAATATATGTCTATATTAAATTGATGATCACTTGATTTCAAACATAATCCAAAAGTACTTTCATATTCTTCTTCCTCCTCCACACTTTATGTATAAGATGTCATAATGTACATCTCTTATGTATCCCTTCACTAATTTTGTATATCGTTGATCTTAGTACTTTGTTTTTTTATCTTCATACTTGCTCAGTAAGTAATTGGTGTACTACCTTTACTGTAGGTTTATTTTCACTGATGCAAAATATTTAGGCTTAAAAACATTTCCATATACAGAAATCCCTTTAACATATCTTATAAGGCCAGTTCAAATATGGTGAATTCTTTTAACTATCATTTATTTGGGAAACTTTTAATCTCTCATTCAATTCTGAATGATAATCTTGTTAGGTAGATTCTTGGTTGTTCTTCCCTTTCAATACTTTGACTATTTCATGCCACTCCCTCCTGGCCTGTAAAGCTTATGTTGAAAAAAATCTGCTGATTGCCTTATGGAGTTTCCCTTATAGGTAACTTTCAGCCTCACTCTTGCTGCTTTTAAGATTCTCTATCTTTAGTCATTGCCATTTTAATTACTGTATATCTTAGTGTTTAAATGTGGGGTTCATCTTGTTAGGAATTCTCTGGGCTTCCAGGTCTTGGATGTGTATTTCATTCCCCAGATTGGGGAATTTTTCAGCTATCATTTTTCAAAGGGAATTTCTACTCCCTTTTCTCTCTTTTTCTGGGATGGCTATTATGCAAATACTGTTTTGTTTGGAGTTGTCACATAGCTCTCTTAGCATCTTCCCATATTTAGAAATATTTTTGCTCTGTTCCTCAGCTTGGTTACCTTGCTGTTCTCTTGCTTCCTTCACACTGATTCTGAGTCTACTTCCAACAGTCTGCTATTCATTCCCTGTTGTATTTTTCATTTCATTTATTGTATTATTCAGCTCTGAGGGGATTCTTCTTCATATTTTCTCTTTGTTGATTTTCTCACTAAGATCATCAATTCTTTTCCCCAATTCAATGAACATTTTTAAGACTGTCACTTTGAGTTCTTTATCAAGAAGTCAGCTAATCCCTTCTTCATTTAGCCCTATTTCTGGTGTCTTGGTTTTTTGTTTTGAACATTTTTATTTGTCTTGTCATTTTCTCTGGGTTTCTCTGTTTCTTCCATTGTATTAGATAGATCAGCTACACCTCCTGGTCTAGAAAGTAATGTCTTTATGAAGAAGTTGTCCTGTGGTGCCCAGAGCTCAAGACTCTTTGTTCACCAGTGCCTGCTGCTTCTTTGTGGTAGAGCCACATTTGCTCCTGGTTTGCTGTGGATGCCTGTCTGCTATCAGTGGCTGATCTCTGTTAGCAGAGGCTGACAGCTCACCTTTGTGTGACATAAGGCACTTCTGCTGGTATTCGTTTTGGGTGGTGCCATCTTCTGCCTGTAGGTCAGCAATGGTGGAAGACTAGGCTGCTGGGTGGAAGAGACCTGGTGGGGTGGGTGCTCAGGGGAGCACCAGCCTGAAGTTGAGCCTCCAGTGTGGGGAGATTTTAGAGCTGGCTCCCTCAAGCACTCTGTCTGCCAGGCAACAAAGCTGGACCACTGCTGGACTGGGTGGGGCAGATGCACAGGGAATTGCTGCTGCAGGACTGAGTTGACAGTGAGGGAGGTGGATTTGACCTGGCTCCCAGGAGCACCTGACCAGTTGGCCTGAGGACAAATAGGGGAAGCACAGTCTACCTGCTCTTTCTCTTCTGGAGATACCTCTTTCTGACCCCCACCCCTCTGGAACACTTCCTGCTGCTGGCAAATCTTTTAAACTGTTGCTTCTGCACTGGGTCTCAGCAGGACCATTGGAGTGTGCTTGTCCTCCACAGGTGATAGTCTCAGCCCTCAAGAATGCTCCAACTCTCTCTCATGCCCAGCCCTGTTAATCACCAAAGCCCAATACAGTGTGGACTCATGTTCCCAGAGCAGATCTCCAGGGCCAGGTCTGCTGGATGCCTGAGCACTTATCCCCTCCCCGCTCTGTATTTCTCCCTCCCACTTGTGGGCTGGGATAGAGGAAGGGCTTAGGTCCTTATCAATTATGGCTCTGCTCCTTTACCGTTCTCTATGTGGGCCTCTCCTCTTCACCAGGTGCAGATGGTCTGTTCCACAGTCTTGAGGTCATTTTCAGTGTTAGTTGTCTTTGCTGTAGTTGTTTCCTGGGTGTGCACATTATAGAAGGTTTTCACCTTGTGGTCCTCTTCTGCTCTCTTTTCATGTCTGAATCATGGAAATTACATTTTTATTTTGGTAAGAAATGTTTAAATTGAAATGTAGTTGATATATTGGTTTCATGTGCACAACATAGAGATTCAACAATTATATACATTACTAAATGCTCACCAAGATAAGTGTAGTTACCATCTGTCACTATACAAAGATACTACAATATTATTGGCTATATGCCCTATGCTATATTTCCATCCGTGTGACTAATTTATTTTATAATTTGAAGTTTGTTCCTCTTAACCCCTTCACCTATTTCTACTGTCCCCCCACCACACTCCCCTATGGTAAGCAGAAGTCTGTTTTCTGTGTTTATGAGTGTACTTCTGTTTTGTTGGTTTGTTCATTACCATGTGAAGATAAGGCATTTGATTTGTCTTGAATCTCTGTTGTTAATTTGTATATAGGAATTCCTTGTTGCAGTAAAGCCCAAATTATCTGAGGATTCTACCTCTATAAAATGCCTCCAGTTCTGTTCAACTGCTTAAAAAGTATTGATTACACAGCAAGTGCAGTACCAATGCACACAAATTCTGCAACATAATTTCTGCTCTAAAGAAATTTATAGTTTTGTTGACAAAGAGGACATATCCCCATACAATGGATAGTATAAGATAACATATATTAAAATATAATGAAATGTATGTAATAAATCCTTAGCAATTGAAGAATTCACCTGTATATACTATAATAGCTTAAAGTCTCTCAGACGTTGAATGATAGTAGTTAGATTATCAAGAATGAAGAGGTTTGCTTGTCAGCAATGACTCTGGATTAAACATTGTTATATGTTCCAGGATCCTAAGGCAACTAGGCTGGTTAAATCAAAAAAGGTCAATTTGGGTATACTTACAGATGATAAGATTAGAAAGTTGGATTAGAAACAGCAAGATGGTGGAGTGTTTGAATGCTAGGATGTTGGAATTTTATTTGAAGGCAGCAAGTAGCTATTGAAACAAATCCAAAATGATAGATTATTAAGTTTAATGTAAAATATTACAGATAGACAAAAATTTACTAATGAGGCAGAAGATAGTCTCAAGATGGCAGCGTGAGCAGGGCAGCGGAAGTCTCCTCCCAAAATCTTATGTATTTGTGATAATACAACAAATACAACTATTCTGAAAAGACAGACCAGAAGATACAGTACAAAAGCCAGGCTACATCTACATCTGCGAGAACTCAGTGCCTCACGAAGGGGGTAGGATACAAAGCCATAACCCGGTGGGAGGAAAAGAATCAGAATGGGGAGGGAGTGGAAGTACAGGACTGCTAAATATCGAGCCCTGGTGATCTGCACAAAGAGAACAGACACACATTGCATGGTGTACTGGACATTAGATAAATGGAAGGGCAGGATCCCAGATGGAGACTGAGAGTGGGTTCCCACAGCCGGCTCCCCTGGGACAAAAGAAAAGCGGGTGCTTTTTTAAAAGTCTTAAAGAGACAAGGGCCCAACAGCTGAACAAATTCATCCCAGCACACTCAGCCCAGCAGGCTGGGAATCTTGAGGAACTTCAGAACCCCTAACCAGCTGCCAGGTAAAGAAGCCCGGCCGAAGCCCCTCCCGGTGATAAGCAGCCTGCCATCCGTTCCCCCCAGCTGGCACTGCAAATGGACTGGCTGATCTGCCATAGCTGTGGAACAGCAGAAGAGCAGCCCCACCCACAGCAACCACATAGAATCTCCTCCCCGCAGGGGCACAGCTAACTGGAAAGGGCAGGGGAAGCCAGAGCAAGGTCCGGAAGTCACCAAGGGGCACCAGACGTGCTGGAGAAAGCACCCAGCATGGGTGCAACCCCCCCCCTGCAGTGCTCTAGGCTAGCCTGAGGACGGACCTGCCCATGGCAGCTCAGGAGATTATCCCAGAGACTGCCTCCCGGCGTGCAGGTAACTGGCACAGGCTGCAGAGAACAGCAAGGTGAACAACAAGCAGGAAGGGACTTTGTTCTCCCAACTGACATATGTGTCACCTGCCTGCGACCACTCCTATCACCATGAAAAGGTAGACGAATATGGTCCAGTCAGAAATCACCCAGACAACTCCAGAGAGAGGGCCTGGTGGGATAGATTTAAACAATCTTCCTGAAAAAGAATTCAGAATAAAAGTCATAACCATGCTGATGGACCTCAGACAAATATGCAAGAGCTAAGGGAGGAAGTCAGGAAGGACATTACAGAAATGAAACAATTGATTGAAGGGCTTAAGAGGAGACTAGACAAGGTGCAAGAGACTGTTAATGGAATAGAAATCAGAGAACAGGAGTATAGAGAAGTTGAAGCAGAGAGATAAAGGATCTCTAGTAATGAAAGAATATTAAGAGAACCGTGTGACCAATCCAAACAGAACTATATTCGCACTATAGGAGTACCAGAAGAAGAAAGAGAGAAAAAGGGATAGAAAGTGTCTTTGAAGACATAATTGCTGTAAACTTCCCCACGCTGGGAAAGGAAATAGTTACTCAGACCATGGAAGCCCACAGATCTCCCAACACAAGGGACACAAGGAAGACAACAACAAGACATATAATAATTAAAATGTCAAGATCAAAGACAAGGACAGAGTATTAAGGCATACAGAAAGTGAAAAAAATCACCTGGAAAGGAAAACTCATCAGGCTATCATCAGGCTTCTCAACAGAAACCTTACAGGCCAGAAGAAAATGTCATGATATATTTAACGCAATGAAACAGAAGGGCCTTGAACCAAGAACACTGTATCCAGCACGATTATCATTTAAATTTGAGGAAGGGATTAAACAATTCCCAGACAAGTGAAAGTTGAGGGAATTAGCCTCCCACAAACCACCTCTACAGGATATCTTAAAGGGACTGCTCTAGATGGAAGCACTCCTAAGACTAAAATGATGTCACCAGAGAAAATAAAATCATAGCAAAGGAGACCATCCAAATACTAACTAAAGGCAAAAAATAAAACCACCTATCCACAAAAACAGTCAAAGGAATGCAAAAGAGTACAGAATAAAACACCTAACATATAAAGAATGGAGGAGGAAGAATAAGAAGGGAGAAAAATAAAGAATCATCAGACTGTTTATAATAGCTTAACAAGAGAGTTAAATTAGACTATTAGATAGTAAAGAAGCTACCCTCGAACCTTTGGTAACCACAAATCTAAAGCCGGCAATGGCAATAAATACATATCTATCAAAAATCACCCTAAATGTAAATAAACTGAACGCACCAATCAAAAGACACAGAGTAATAGAATGTATAAAAAAGCAAGACACATCTATATGGGGCTTAGAAGAGACTCACCTCAAACCCAGAGATATACACAGACTAAAAGTGAAGGGATGGAAAAAGAGATTTCATGCAACCAACGGGGAAAAAAGCAAGTGTTGCAGTACTTGTATAAGACAAAATAGACTGCAAAGAAAGTAACAAGAGATAAAGAAGTACATTACATAATGATAAAGGGGTCAGACCAACAAGAGGATATAACCATTATAAATGTATACACACCCAACACAGGAGCACTGACATATGTGAAACAAATACTAACACAATTAAAGGAGGACATAGAAAGCAATGCATTTATTTTAGGAGACTGCAACAGGCCACTCACTCCAAAGGACAGATCAACCAGACTGAAAATAAGTAAAGACACAGAGGCACTGAACAACACACTAGAACAGATGAACCTCACAGACATCTACAGAACTCTTCACCCAAAAGCAACAGGATACACGTTTCTTCTCAAGTGCACAAGGAATATTTTCTAGGATAGGCCACATACTAGGCCACAAAAAGAACCTCAGTAAATTCAAAAATATTGAAATTCTCCCAACCTACTTCTCAGATCACAAAGGTATTAAACTAGAAATAAATTGTACAAAGAAAACAAAGAGGCTCACAAACACATGGAGGCTTAACAACATGCTCCTAAATAATCAGTGGATCAACGACCAAATTAAAACAGATCAAACAATATATGGAGACAAATGACAACAGCACAAAGCTCCAACTTCTGTGGGATGCAGCAAAGACAGTTATAAGAGGAAAGTATATTGCAATCTAGGCCTATTTAAAGAAGGAAGAAGAATCCCAAATGAATAGTCTAAAGTCACAATGATTGAAATTGGAAACAGAAGAGCAAATGAGGCCCAAATTCACCAGAAGGAGGGACATAATAAAGATCAGAGAAGAAATAAATAAAATTGAGAAGAATAAAACAATAGAAAAAAATCAATGAAACGAAGAGCTGGTTCTTTGAAAAAATAAACAAAATAGATAAACCCCTAGCCAGACTCATTAAGAGAAAAAGAGAATCTATACACATAAACACAATCAGAAATGAGAAAGGAAAAATCACGATGGACCCCACAGAAATACAAAGAATCATAAGAGAATATTATGAGAATCTATATGCTGACAAGCTGGAAAACATAGAAGAAATGGACAACTTCTTAGAAAAATACAACCTTCCAAGACTGACCAAGCAAGAAACAGAAAAACTAAACAGACCAATCACCAGTGACGAAATCGAATTGGTAATAAAAAAACTACCCAAGAACAAAACCCCTGGCCTGATGGATTCACCTCTGAATTCTACCAGACATATAGAGAAGAAATAACACCCATTCTCCTTAAAGTTTTCCAAAAAATAGAAGAGGAGGGAATACTTCCAAACTCATTCTATGAAGCCAGCATCACTCTAATACCAAAACCGGGCAAAGACCTCACCAAAAAAGAAAATTACAGACCAATATCCTGATGAACGTAGATGCAAAAATACTCAACAAAATATTAGCAAACCGAATTCAAAATACATCAAGAGGATCATACACCATGATCAAGTGGGATTCATCTCAGGGATGCAAGGATGGTACAACATTCGAAAATCCATCAACATCATCCACCACATCAACAAAAAGAAGAACCAAAACCACATAATCACCTCCATAGATGCTGAAAAAGCATTTGACAAAATTCAACATCCTTTCATGATAAAAACTCTTAACAAAATGGGTATAGAGGGCAAGTACCTCAACATAATAAAGGCCATATATGACAAACCCACAGCCAATGTCATACTTAACAGCAAGAAGCTGAAAGCTTTTCATGTAAGATGGGGAACAAGACACGGATGCGCACGCTCCCCACTGCTATTCAACATGGTACTGGGGGTCCTAGCCACGGCAATCAGACAAAACAAAGAAATACAAGACATCCAGATTGGGAAAGAAGAAGTCAAACTGTCACTATTTGCAGATGACATGATATTGTACATAAAAAACCCTAAAGAATCCACTCCAAAACTACTAGAACTAATATCTGAATTCAGCAAAGTTGCAGCATACAAAATTAATACACAGAAATCTGTTGCTTTCCTATACACTAATGATGAGCTAACAGGAAGAGAAATCAGGAAAACAGTTCTGCTCACAGTTGGATCATAAAGAATAAAATACATAGGAATAAACCTAATGAAAGTAGTGAAAGACCTGTACTCTAAAAATTGCAAGACTCTCATAATAGAAATTAAAGAGGACACTAACATCGAATTTCATCCCATGCTCTTGGCTAGGAAGAATAAATATTGTCAAAATGGCTATACTACCTAAAGCAATCTACAGATTCCATGCAATCCCTATCAAAATACCAATAGCATTCTTCAATGAACTAGAAGAAATAGTTCTAAAATTCATATGGAACCACAAAAGACCCCGAATAGCCAAAGCAATCCTGAGAAGGAGGAATAAAACAGGGGGAATTACACTCCCTGACTTCAAGCTCTACTACAAAACCACAGTAATAAAGAGAATTTGGTATTGGCACAAGAACAGACCCACAGACCAGTGGAACAGAATAGAGGTCCAGATATTAACCTGAACATATACAGTCAATTAATATACGATAAAGGAGCCATGGATATACAATGGGGAAATGACAGCCTCTTCAGCAGCTGCTGTTGGCAAAACTGGACAGCTACATGTAGGAGAATGAAACTGGATCATTGGCTAACCCCATATACAATTGTAAATTCAAAATGGATCAAAGACCTGAATGTAAGTCATGAAACCATAAAACTCTTAGAAAAAAACATAGGCAAAAATCTCTTGGACATGAACATGAGCAACTTCTTCATGAACATATCTCCCTGGGCAAGGGAAACAAAAGCAAAAATGAACAAGTGGGACTATATCAAGCTGAAAATCTTCTGTATAGCAAAGGACACCATCAGTAGAACAAAAAGGCATCCTACAGTATGGGAGAATATATTCATAAATGACATATCCAATAAGCTGTTGACATCCAAAATATATAAAGAAATCACGCACCTCAACAAACAAAAAGCAAATAATCCAATTAAAAATGGGCAGAGCATCTGAACAGACACTTCTCCAAAGAA
>JAVSCE010014156.1:0-222655 GCA_032199065.1 Smutsia gigantea
CATGACCCTCATGGTGATGGGTGACCCCGGCCCTCGCTGGCCCTTATCTCAGCAGTGTGGTTGTGATCCGATCACACTGAAGCAGGAAGGTGGGCGTGGCCAGGGCCTGGAGGCAGGAGCTCCCTGGTGCCCCTTGGCGTGTCCTGAGAACAGGCTCTTCCTGCTTGTTGCCTTCCTCGCCCTCTGGATTTCCTGCCCTTTCTGCTTCAGTGCAGCCCGACTCCAGAATTGACACAGTGTATCTGCTCAGGT
This sequence comes from Smutsia gigantea, assembly GCA_032199065.1. Classification (NCBI taxonomy): domain Eukaryota; kingdom Metazoa; phylum Chordata; class Mammalia; order Pholidota; family Manidae; genus Smutsia; species Smutsia gigantea. The sequence goes on from JAVSCE010014156.1 coordinate 253, forward strand.
TCCCACCCAACTGGGCCTTATCTGCTGGGACCATGAGGGCATTTTTGCATATTTCCAGGCAGATGAGTGGAGGTGCAGGAAGGGAGGGAGAGTGGAAGCTGCGAGGTGCCTGAAGTGAGCTCTTAGCTGCCGCCCTTTACCCCCAGTGCACCTGTTGCCAGGTGTTGCAGCCAGTGGGCTTCCGTCTCCTGTCCCTGTCCCTCTGGCACTCTCTTCCTCCGCCTTGAGTCAGGAAGGGCCTGGCGTCCCTTCCCTCAGAGCTCTGTGCCCTACGGCTGCCGCTTTCATGCAGAGGCCAGATGACCCTCGATTCTGGTGTGGGCCTGCCCTCTGATGAGGGAGTGGGCTTTCCCTCCACCAGCAAGTAGCTCCCTGATATCCTTCTGGGAGTTAGGATATAATTAAATTTTTAAAAGTAAGCATTTAGTAGGAAGCGCAGTAAGAAACAAATCAAGCTAATCTGGTTACCATAAGGTGGACTTTAAAATCACTATGCCACAGTTGCAGGTAATGGCCATCAGATCCCCTGCCTTAACAGTTAAGCAGTGTCCCAGGCTGGTAGAGCTTTTACGGTGAACCACTTTCTGCCTGAGTGAGGTGTTGAAATTGGGTTGAACAGACTGTTCTGCCGAGGTGACCTTAGCCTGTGAATGGCCATAAACTATATTCACTGGAAGAATTGTCAAGTGAAATGTGCCCTTCTTTGTAACAGCTGATAAAAAAAACCATTAGCTCCTTTAAAACAGAAAAGGAAACCATTTGTCAGGCAGTACTTACTTATATTTTTAGGGTTAAGGTTTTGTTTTTTTCAATTAAAGTCAATTTAGTATTTTCCAATTAAAAGTAGAGTATACATTCTTTGTAGAAAATTTACTAAAAAGTGAAAGGAAAAAACATTATCCAAGATTCTTCCGTCTTTACCGTAATTAGGGTTAACTTTTTGGTGTATTGCCTATCGATCTTTTTTCTAGGTGTGTACATTTTTACATGGATATAATCAGACTAAATGTATAGTTTGTATACTCGTCAGCATTATAATAAATTTATCCTAGACTGTTAGAAACTCTTAGTAAACATCGTTTGTATTTATTGCATAATTTTTACTCTATTGATGTTCCATGGTTTATTTAACCAAAGTTTAGGCTTTAGGCTTTAGGATTTAAGGAAATAAAGGTAGGAAATCTCAGAGCAGCTCTAGTAGGGGTTTGCCAACATTTATTTGTGAAGGGCCAGATAGTACATAGTTTAGGGTTTGTGGGCCAGAGGGTCCCAATTCTGCTGTTGCAGCATGAAAGAGCCACAGACAGTATGTAAACGAAGGAGCAGAGCTGTGCTCCAATAAAACTTCATAGAAACAGGACGTGGCTATAGTTTGCCAAGCTTCTGTTTGGGAACATGGAACCCTGATCATAGCTGCAAATGACTGATGTGCATACCTACTGGTCAGTAGTTAACCTAGACAGTCTGCTCAGGAGGGCTCCGGTCCTGCCTTCCTACTAAAGCAGGTAAGAAGATGGTTCTAACAACACTTAACTCATTATGTCAGCATTATGTGCTTTGTAAACATTACACAGCCTTCCTTTATATGTTCAAAATACGTATATTTGTATTTGATGGCAAGTGTATTTATGAATCTTATTTGACAGTTGGAAAGCACTGTTCTCTGATTTCTTTTTCACCTCAATCTTTCCTAGTTTCAAAGCTAATACTTCCACTAATTCTGAAAAGAGCTTTTACAGTATCATCAATATAAGTGGTTACCTTACTCACCATGTATGTGAATATAGTATAGGAATCCAAAGTGTATTTTTCCTTTGGTGTTTTCCTACTTCTTTGATTGAGTGGCAGAATACCATTTTAAATTTATTGTGAGTATATTTGTGTGCTACTGAACATTCTAACTCGGTGGCACTTAATCTGCCGGTGACTCACTGTAATGACACAGATGGACGCTATCGCGCTGTGCAACATCCGATCCTATTGCCTATTAGTGAGAATGATAGGTATTATTTTGGATTGAACAGAGGTCAAGAAATGTGTTTTTTTCCAATTAAATTGAGGGATTTCAAGGAGTTGAAATGTTAATGACATAGTATTAATGTATCTGTCCCACAGAAATACACTGATGTGCTTTGGCCCCCATGCATGCCTGGTGAGTGCTGGCAGAGGCACAGACGCCCCTGTGCAGGGGGCCCGCCCAGCGTGGCTCCGTCCGTTTGAGCCTGGTGCCCTGCTTGTCTCACCTCATCTCAGACACTCGCTGTGACAATTGCTTTGGGGTTTTTCTTAAAGGCTCAGCCAAGAATCAGCCAGTGTTGCCTTTGGAAAGATAAATTATTGCTGGGTTTTGGTGATGGGGTTAACCATTTGTTTTCTGTAGAATTTCCTAAAATATAGCTTCTCTGCTAGAGAACAAACTTTCTGCCTACCCACTCAGTGCTCTATGTGTTGTGAACTTTTCCAGCTTCTTTTAAAAAGCTGAGTATAGTGATTCTGCCTTATGTTTCAAGGCTGAAAAGTTCGGGGACCCTCCCAGAGAGTGAAGCAATCTAAACATGTTAGTGAATGTAATTGTCTTACTAGTTTACCTTGTAGTAATGTCACACTTTTGTGTCTTAGGCCTTAATTACTAGGTGAGTTTAATTTGAAATTTATTTAGATGGTTTTTTTATCTGGAGGTCTTCACGGTATGGCCTTAGCCATAATCTGGTCCTGCTGCACAAAACCTGAAATGATTTCTGGTCAGTTTCTAAAGTCATTTGGGTTATGTAATTTGTCATGTGCCCACTCGAGGAAGATATTTTTTTTCCCCAAACTAGAAGATATACTTTCACTGTTCCGGTCTCCTGACATACACTCAATTAAGATGAATATCATAATGTATTGTAATGGAACTCCTTTAAAAGTGTTGACATGCAAAAACCTGATTTATGCTACTGAGAAAGAGAATTGAATCAGACAGAATAGCACAGTCTACTGACTCCCTCCCCTAAAGCCAGGCCTCAGGATGCCACAGGAGGAAAATTGATGGGTCCTAGAGTGAGTTCACTTGATGAGTCAGAAAGGATATAGAGTCCTTGGGGATGAGGCAGGAGTGGAGATGGTAGAGCAGGAGAGGACCACAGGGTGCGGGCGGGGAAGGCCGAGGAATGGGCTTTCTGGTGTGCACATGACTCTTCCCCGTTGCCCTGGATGCGCTTTGCTGTATCTGGAAGAAAGGGAGGAGGGAAGGAGAGCGAGATGGTGTGCCGCCTCTCCTTGGCACGGTGACCTGTACCTGTGAAAAGCAGAGGCACTGCCCCAAGCAGGACAGGAATTGAGAGTGAGGGTAACGGACACATTCAGAGTGATAAGGAGAATATTGGAAATACGAAGAAATAGGCAGTTAAGAAGGCAGCTCAGTGGGACCATGAACATATCATTGATGAAATAAAGAATTTAGGGGCTAGACTGAAAAACAGCACTATGGGTATAGCCAAAGGACAAACCAGCTAGAAAATGGGGTCAAGGAATTACTACCAAAGAGACAGAGGTGGAAGAATGAGAGACCAGAAGATAAAATTAAAGTTTGAGTGCCGAAGATACCTAAGGATCATGAGAAATAAGTATACGTCTCAATGTTGTTAGAGATGACCACCAAAAAAATGAAAATAGAATGTATAATTTTCACAGAAGGAGAGAAAAATGCCTTGTTTCTAAAAGTAGGTAGAAAGAGAAAGAAAAGCATGGTAAAGAGAAAATGTGTTATACGATGGCCAAAGTAAGTCTTGAAATAAAGTGATTACCTAACTCTTAAGAGAGTTGAATTCACTCATATGGCAGGGATTTCCTCTCTGCGTAGATCTCATCCTGGTGCAGCAGTGTTTCCCCCCACAGGACGTGCGTTAAATTAGCTGAAACGCTAGAAAGCAAAGGACGAAAGTGGAGAAACATGAACCGAAAGAAAGCTGGAGTGACGGTTTTAATGGAGTCAAAGCAGAATCTCAGATAGAAAATATCAAAAGGGACAAATAAAAACATTTTATCATGGTAAAAAGAGCAGAAGATCCAGAAGGTATGCTGATACTGACTCTGTGTGCACCTAACAGCATGGCTTGAAACATGCAAGGCGAGAGCTGGAAGAGCTGTGCACAGAAGCAGACCAGTCAGGGCTGCAGCAGAGACGGGGACAGAAGGAGTAAAAAGCCCACAGAGTGGATGAGATTCCAGCAGCAGGACTGATCACCCAGAGCTAAGAGGGGACATAGGGCCATATACCCAACAAGCACACAATAGATGTTTGTTTTGATAATATATGAACCATACACATAAATAAACTGCTTTAGGCTACAGAGGAAGCTTTAATAATCCCAATATTAATCTCTGTCCTCAGACACTGTACAATAAGTTGGAGTTCAGCAATGAAAGAATAGTTTTAAAAAATATCTGAAAACTAAAAATCTTACTCTTCAAGAAAAATCCTTGAAAAGGAAATACTTCTTTTAAAATACTCAAAGCTGAATGACTGTTATAGCACAACTTTTCCTATCTGTGGGATATAGCTAAGGCAGGCTAGGCTTTAATACAGTTAGCCAGAAAACAAAGATTAAAGTTAAAGAAAAACCAAATGTTCCTCTTAAAGAGCCAGGGGGAAATGCAGTAAACCAAAGGAGATAGGAAGAAAGAATTTGTGGCAAGGAGGGCAGCCCTCAGCTCCAAGTCCGGAGCACCTCTGGTTGGTTTCTCCAGAACTTTACCAATTGGGAAGAAAAATCTGGGACTGTAATTACTCTTTTGTAAAAAAAATAATTTATTTTGGTATTAATCTACACTTACATGTGCAATATTATGGTGATTACACTACCCCCTTCATCAGGTCCCCCCCACCAACCCCATTACAGTCACTGTCCATCAGCGTAGTGAGATGCTATAGAATCACTACTTGTCTTCTCTGGGTTGCACAGCCCTCCCCGTGCTCCCCCAACATTACATCTGCTAATCATAATGCCCCTTTATCCCCCTTGTCCCTCCTTTCCCACCCATCCTCCTCAGTTCCTTTCCCTTTGTTAACTATGAGTCCATTCTTGTGTTCTGTGAGTCTGCTGTTGTTTTGTTCCTTCAGTTTTTCTTTCTTTGTTCTTATACTCCACATATGAGTGAAATCATTTGATACTTGTCTTTTTCGGCTTGCTTATGTCACTGAGCATAATACCCTCTAGCTCCATCCATGTTGTTGCAAATGGTAGGATTTGTTTTCTTCTTATGCCTGAATAATATTCCATTGTGTATATATACCACATCTTCTTTATCATCCACTGATGGACACTTAGGTTGCATCCATTTCTTGGCTATTGTAAATAGTGCTGCGATAAACATAGGGGTGCATATGCCTTTTTCAAACTGGGCTGCTGCATTCTTAGGGTAAATTCATAGGAGTGGGATTCCTGGGTCAAATGGTATTTCTATTTTGAGTTATTTGAGGAACCTCCATACTGCTTTCCACAATGGTTGAACTAATTTGCATTCCCACCAGCAGTGTAGGAGGGTTCTCTTTTCTCCACATCCTTGCCAACATTTGTTGTTGTTTGTGTTTTGGATGTTGGCCATCCTCACTGGTGTGAGGTGATATCTCATTGTGCTTTTAATTTGCATTTCTCTGATGATTAGCGATGCGGAGCATCTTTTCATGTGCCTGTTGGCAATCTGAATTACTTCTTTGGAGAAGTGTCTATTCATGTCCTTTGCCCATTTCTTAATTGGATTATTTGCTTTTTGTTTGTTGAGGTGCGTGAGTTCTTTATATATTTTGGATGTCAACCCCTTAATGGATACATCATTTATGAATATATTCTCCCATACTGTAGGATCTCTTTTTGTTCTACTGATGGTGTCCTTTGCTGTACAGAAGCTTTTCAGCTTGATATAGTCCCACTTGTTCATTTTTGCTTTTGTTTCCCTTGCTCGGGGAGATATGTTCTTAAAGAAGTTGCTCATGTTTATGTCCAAGAAATTTTTGCCTATGTATTTTTCTAAGAGTTTTATAGTTCCATGACTTACATTCAGGTCTTTGATCCATTTTGAGTATACTTTTGTGTATGGGGATAGACAGTAGTCCAGTTTCATTCTCTTACATGTAGCTGTCCAGTTTTTCCAACACCAGCTGCTGAAGAGACTGTCATCTCCCCATTGTATATCCAAGGCTCCTTTATCAAATATTAATTGACTGTATATGTTTGGGTTAATGTTTGGATTTTCTATTCTGTTCCACTGGTCTGTGGGTCTGTTTTTGTGCCAATACCAAACTGTCTTGATTACTGGGGCTTTGTAGTAGAGCTTGAAGTCAGGGAGCGTAATTCCCCCTGTTTTATTCCTCCTTCTCAGGATTGCTTTGGCTATTCGGGGTCTTTTGTGGTTCCATATGAATTTTAGAATCATTTGTTCCAGTTCACTTAAGAAAGCTGTTGGTAGTTTGATAGGGATTGCATCGAATCTGTAGATTGCTTTAGGTAGTATAGCCATTTTGAACAATGTTTATTCTTCCTAGCCAAGAGCATGGGATGCATTTCCATTTGTTAGTGTCCTCTTTAATTTCTCTTAGGAGTGTCTTGTAGTTTTCAGAGTACAGGTCTTTCACTTCCTTCGTTAGGTTTATTCCTAGGTATTTTATTCTTTTGATGCAATTGTGAATGGAATTGTTTTTCTGATTTCTCTTTCTGTTACTTCATCATTAGTGTATAGGAGAGCAACAGATTTCTGTGTGTTAATTTTGTATCCTGCAACTTTGTTGAATTCAGATATTAGTTCTAGTAGTTTTGTAATGGAGTCTTTAGGGTTTTTTATGTACAGTATCATGTCATCTGCAAATAGTGACAATTTGACTTCTTCTTTACCAATCTGGATGCCTTGTATGTCTTTGTTTTGTCTGATTGCCGTGGCTAGGACCTCCAGTACTATGTTGAATAACAGTGGAGAGAGTGGGCATCTCTGTCTTGTTCCCGATCTTAGATGAAAAGCTTTCAGCGTCTCACTGTTAAGTATGATGTTAGCTGTGGGTTTGTCATATATGGCCTTTATGCTGTTGAGGTACTTGCCCTCTATACCCATTTTGTTGAGAGTCTTAATCATGAATGGATGCTGAATTTTGTCAAATGCTTTTTCAGCATCTATGGAGATGATCATGCAGTTTTTGTTCTTTTTGTTGATGTGGTAGCTGATGTTGATGGATTTTCGAATGTTGTACCATCCTTGCATCCCTGGGATGAATCCCACTTGATCATGGTGTATGATCCTCTTGATGTATTTTTGAATTCGGTTTGCTAATATTTTGTTGAGTATTTTTGCATCTACGTTCATCAGGGATATTGGTCTGTAATTTTCTTTTTTGGTGAGGTCTTTGCCCGGTTTTGGTATTAGAGTGATGCTGGCTTCATAGAATGAGTTTGGAAGTATTCCCTCCTCTTCTATTTTTTGGAAAACTTTAAGGAGAATGGGTGTTATTTCTTCTCTATATGTCTGGTAGAATTCAGCAGTGCATCCATCTGCTCTTGGGGTTTTGTTCTTGGGTAGTTTTTTGATTACCGATTCAATTTCATTGTTGGTGCTTGGTCTGTTTAGTTTTTCTGTTTCTTGTTTGGTCAGTTTTGGAAGGTTGTATTTTTCTAAGAAGTTGTCCATTTTTCTAGGTTTTCAAGCTTGTTAGCATATAGATTCTCATAATATTCTCTTATAATTTTTTGTATTTCTGTGGGGTCTGTCGTTATTTTTCCTTTCTCATTTCTGATTCTGTTTATGTGTGTAGATTCTCTTTTTCTCTTAATGCATCTGGCTAGGGGTTTATCTATTTTGTTTATTTTTTCAAAGAATCAGCTCTTGGTTTCATTGATTTTTTTCTATTGTTTTATTCTTCTCAGTTTTATTTATTTCTTCTCTAATCTTTATTATGTCCCTCCTTTTGGTGATTTTGGGCCTCATATGTTCTTCTTTTTCCAATTTCAGTAATTGTGTCTTTAGACTATTCATTTGGGAATGTTCTTCCTTCTTTAAATAGGCCTGGATTGCAATATACTTTCCTCTTAGAACTGCCTTTGCTGCGTCCCACAGAAGTTGTGGCTTTGTGTTGTTGTCATTAGTCTTCATATATTCTTTGATTTCTGTTTTGATTTGGTCGTTAACCCATTGATTAATTAGGAGAATGTTGTTACGTCTCCATGTATTTGTGAGCCTTTTTGTTTTCTGTCTAAAATTTATTTCTAGTTTTATAGCTTTGTGACCTGAGAAGTTGGTTGGTAGAATTTCAATATTTTTTAATTTACTGAGGTTCTTTTTGTGGCCTAGTACGTGGTCTATTCTGGAAAATGTTCCATGTGCACTTGAGAAGAATGTGTATCCTGCTGCTTTTGGGTGTAGAGTTCTGTAGATGTCTGTTAGGTCCATCTGTTCTAGTGTGTTGTTCAGTGCCTCTGTGTCTTTACCTGTTTTCTGTCTGGTTGATCTGTCCTTTGGAGTGAGTGGTGTGCTGAAGTCTCCTAAAATGAATGCATTGCTTTCTATTTCCTCCTTTAATTCTGTTAGTATTTGTTTTGCATATGCCGGCACTCCTGTGTTGGGTGCGTATATATTTATAATGGTTATATCCTCTTGTTGGACTGCCCCCTTTATCATTATGTAATGTCCTTCTTTATCTCTTGCTACTTTCTTTGTTTTGAAGTCTGTTTTGTCTGATACAAGTACTGCAACACCTGCTTTTTTCTCCTTGTTGTTTGCATGAAATATCTTTTTCCATCCCTTCACTTTTATTCTGTGTATATCTTAGGATTTGAGGTGAGTTTCTTGTAAGCAGCATATAGATGGGTCTTGGTTTTTTATCCATTCTATTACTCTGTGTCTTTTGATTGGTGCATTCAGTCCATTTACACTTGGCGTGATTATCGATAGATATGTACTTATTGCCATTGCTGGCTTTAGATTCGTGGTTACCAAAGGTTCAAGGGTTGCTTCTTTACTATTTAACAATCTAACTTAACTTTCTTGTTAAGTTATTGTAAACACCATCTGATGTTTCTCTATTTCTCTCCCTTCTTATTCTTCCTCCTCCATTCTTTCTATACTAGGTGTTTTATTCTTTGCCTTTAGTTAGTATTTGGATGGTCTGCTTTCTTTGCTATGATTTTATTTTCTCTGGTGACATCTTTTTAGCCTTAGGTGTGCTTCCATCTAGAGCAGTCCATTTAAGATATCCTGTAGTGGTGGTTTATGAGAGGCAAACTCTCTCAACTTTCGTTTGTCTGGAAATTGTTTAATCCCTCCATCATATTTAAATGATAATCGTGCTGGATACAATATTCTTGGTTCGAGGCCCTTCTGTTTCATAACGTTAAATATATCATGCCATTTTCTTCTGGCCTGTAAGGTTTCTGTTGAGAAGTCTGATGATAGTCTGATGGGTTTTCCTTTGTAGGTGATCTTTTTTCTCTCTCTAGCTGCCTTTAATACTCTGTCTTTATCTTTGATCTTTGCCATTTTAATTCTTATGTGTCTTGGTGTTGTCTTCCTTGGGTCCCTTGTGTTGGAAGATCTGTGGGCTTCCGTGGACTGCGAGACTATTTCCTTTCCCAGCGTTGGAAAGTTTTCAGCAATTATTTCTTCAAAGACACTTTCTATCCCTTTTTCTCTCTCTTCTTCTTCTGGTATTCCAGTAATGCGAATATTGTTCCGTTTGGATTGGTCATACAGTTCTCTTAATATTCTTTCATTCCTAGAGATCCTTTTATCTCTCTCTACCTCAGCTTCTCTGTATTCCTGTTCTTTGATTTCTTGCATCTCATCCAGTCTGCTGTTAAGCTCGTCGATCGCTTGTTTCAATTCTGCATTGTCTTTCCTCACTTCCCTCACTTCCTCCCTCAGCTCTTGCACGTTTCTCTGTAGATCCGTCAGTATGGTCATGAGTTTTATTCTGAATTCTTTTTCAGGCAGATGATGCATTTCCATCCCTTCAGGCTCCCTCTCTGGGGTGTCTGGTTGATCTTAGTCTAGACCATATTCCTCTGTCTTTTCATGGCGATAGAAGTGGTCACTGGTAGGTGCCACGTATGTCAGCTCGGCTCTTTTAGACTTTTAAAAAGAAAAAAAAAAGGAAGGAAGAGAAAGAGAAGAAAAAAGAAAGAAAAGAGAGAAAAAAGAAAAAAAAGACATCCGCCGGGAGTAGATTCTGTCAGGATGCTGTAGGTGGCGCTGTTGCTCCTCTCTTCCGCAGCTGCGGCCACACCGCTCCTCAGGGTCCTTTGTAGCTCTGGCCGGGACGGGAATGAATGGGAGGCTGTTGATCTCTGTGTAAGTCTCAGTGCGGCTACTTTTTCCCTTACCCCAGCCAAGTGGTCTGAAAATCTCCGGGACTCCCAGCCTGCTGGGCTGAGTGTGCTGGAATGATCCTGCTCCTCTGTTGGGTCCCTGTCTCTTTAAGACCGGTAAAAAAAAAAAAAAAAAGCGTCCTCTTCTTTTATCCCGGGGAACCGGCTGCGAGGACCTGGGTTCGTTACCAGGCTCAGATCCTGCACCTCTGTCTGTCCAATCTCCAATACACCGCACGATATGTGTCAGCGCTCCTGGCGCAGATCACCAGGGCTGGTTATTTCGCAGGCCTGTTCTTCCACTCCCTCACGGCTCTGAATCCTCTCCTTCTGCTGGTGCACTGGGGTGGGGGAGTGCTTGGGTCCCGCTGGGTCGGGGCTGCGTATCTTACCCACCTCACAGGTACTGAGTCCTCTCAGGTGTAGCTGCAGGCTGTGTGCTGTCCTATATCTTCTGGTCTCTCTTTTAGGAATAGTTGTATTTGCTGTATTTTCACAAATATATTTGGTTTTGGGAGGAGATTTCCGCCGCCGTGCTCACGCCGCCATCTTCTCGGAGGTTCGTCCTGTAATTACTCTTTGTACACATTTCGGACCAGGACTCTCACTGTCAGTTCCTCCTGCAAGCCAGCACAGCACCCCAGTTTTTTTTATCCTTTCAGAAGTTCTGCCTTATAAGTTGGCTTACTTCTTTTTGGCTTTTCCCCATCTTTATTTAAGGTCTCATTCCCCTTCCTCTGCTGAGTCATTACGACTTGTCCCACTCTTTCTTATATTTTTTTTGAAATTTTAAAATTAGGGTATGAGCAGCTAGTATTTATTGAGCATCTTCAATGCCATTACCTGAATTATCTCATTGAGCCCTGGACCGCCTCTAGTCCCACTCTCAGGATGAGGACATGGAGGTGGCAGGGGTATAGGTTCAGCCCCAGTGCCCTGACTCAAGAACGGACACTCAAAATTGCTGACATGTTCTTCCCGTCTGTTTGATGACTGGCTTCTCTTGTTCACTGTAATTTTCTCCCCAGTTCACTTTTGTTTCAGTTTGGTTGTTATGGAGGGAGTTGAGACCTGTGTCTATATTTAATCCGCCATGTTTAAACAGAGGTCCAAGGGTCTCACTTAACTTGATAAAGGCTCTGCCATGCTCTTCAGCAAACACTGTGCTTAGCAGAGAGACGAGGTGCCATCCGTTCGAGGTTGGGAGTAAGGTGGGGATTCCCTCTGCGCTGCTGCAGTACTACAAGTCCTGGCGCTGATAAGACGAGCAGTCAATAGCTGGTGGGAGAAGCATAAAAGCTGGAGATCTCTGTATGCCTGGGAAGATCATCTGTCAGAGATCATCAGTCCCAGGCTGCCCATTTCATACCTGAGACCCAGTGCCGTCTCACGATGAATGACATGCCTGCTGATGGCAGCACCTTTTCTCTCTTAGTGGCACAAAGAAATGCTTGCAGAAGTCCACTCATTGCAGTTTTTGTGAGATAAACTAACTGAGTGTTTATCACTAGAGAATCATGGGTAAAATGTCATGTAAGCAAGCAGTAAATTTACTGAACTAGGCTTATTGATCTCAAAATCATAGTGGTATTTATAGATTTTAATTAGAAGGGTCTAAAAGTTACGGTCTTTCTGGAGAAGATCAGGGAAAAGAAAAACACTTTAAACCTTAAGTACATAAATAGTAGAAAGGAAATAAAAGAAGAGCAAGAATAAACAAAATAGAAAATACACCAGATAAATCTAGGAAACCCATGAAATTAGATTGTTCTTTAAAAGTTCAATGAAAGTGTTTAAACTGTAGCTAGATTGGTGCATTAAAAATGGAAGAGGGAGCGTCACTACAGACCCCACAGGCGTCATAAGGACTCTTTTTAAATATGAAGGACTTTATAGAATAAACTCTACATTTTAGGTGACATGGATGAATTCTGTGAAAGACACAAATCACCAGATCTGACACAAGAAGTAAAAAAAAAACTGGAGTTTATATCTCACAAAGAAATTGAATTCTTCATTAAAAGCCTCATAAAGAAAAGTCCAAGCCTGGATAGGTTTACTGCTGAACTCTCAGACATTTAAGAAAGAAGTAATACCAATCCTTATATAAACTCTTTCAGAGAATAGAGCAAGGGGGAACAACTCCTGTCTCATTCTAAGAGGCTAGCTTTACCTGGAAATTCAAAGTCAGAGACACCACAAGAAAAGAAAAAGGAAAGAAAAAAACCCCAGACCAAGATCCCTCATCAACACTTACTATAAAATATTAAGAAAATATTAGCAAAGGAATTCTGTCAATATACAGAAGGGATAAACTGTTATGATCAAGTAAGGTTTAGCTCAGGAATTACAATATTTTGTTTAACATGAAGTTCAGTAAATGTAATTCCTTATTATATTTGCAGAATAAAGGAGAAAAATCATATCATATCAAAAGATGCATGAAAATTATTTGACAAAACGTGACACGCATTCATGACAAATCAATTCTGCGACTAGGAGTAGGAGGGAACAGTCTTAAGCTCATAAAAAGGCATCTAAGAAAAACCTAAAGCTAGCATTATACTTAATGGTGAAAGACTAAACACTTTCCCTGGAAGACTAAAATAAGACAAAGATGTTCACTCTTGCCATTGCTACTCACTGCTGCATGGGGAGCCCTACTCAGCACAGGAGGGCTAGAAAAGAATAAAAGTGCGGGCAGATAGGCAAAGAAAAGAACTGTTGGCAGACAATATGATTGCATAGAACATCACGGAGTCACAAGTCACTGGATGAAAAGCACAGCATGGGGAACATCGTCAATGATACTAGAGCTCTGGTGATGGACAGTGACAACACCTGTCATGACAGACATTTTAGAATGTGTGTAGTTGTTGAATCCCCATGTTGTACACCTGAAATTAATATGATATATGTCAATGATACTTCAGTTTAAGAAAAAGTCCCTGGAACTGGTAATTCATTTTAGCAAGGATCTAGGATATAACATAGTCCCCCCAGATCAATTGCATTTCTATATAATAATAACAAAAAGTTGGAAATTTAAATTTTTTTAAATATGATTTGCTATGTCATCAGAATTCTGAAATACTTGGGGATGAGTGGGACAAAATATATGCCAGATCTGTGCACACAAAACTGTTAAACATTGCAAGAGAAACCAAAGACCTAAATAAATGGAGAATTACACTGTGCTTATGGAGTAAAGAACTCACTATTTTAAAATAGTGATTCTATCCAGCTTGATTGATAAATTCAGTGCATTCCCAAAATCCCACCTTTTTTTCTTTTTTTAGAAAAGTTTGTTTTTAAAATTAATACAAAAATGCAAAGGGCTTAGCCAAAATGCTTCTGAAAACAAGGTACATTGCTTTCTATAAAGACTTGATCTAATAGAACTACAATAATATCACTGTGACATTGCCATAATGGAAGCCATACGGATCGGTGGAACAGAAGGTAGAGCACAGAAGCGGACTCACACACGTACGATTGATTTGGGACAAAGGTACCAAGACAATTCGATGGAGAAAGGACTCTTTTCAACAAATGGTACAAAAAGTATGCTATACTTTTTCTGAATGGAAAAGCAAAAACAAAAATCCCTCAATTTTACACTATACAGAAAAATTAACACTATACAAAAAAATTAACTTCTGACCTTTTACATGTAAAAGGTAAAGCTTGCAGATGAAAGTATGGAAATTGTGATTTTTTAGACATGAGACAACACAAACCATTAAAAAAATTGATACATTGAAGTTCAAAATTTACAACTTTGGAATTTTGATAGGCACTGTTAAGAAAGTAAATAGACAAGCCACAAACTAGGTGAAAAGGCCCACGATAGGTGTATCTCGCAAAGGCCTCTACCCCAAATATATAAAGACCTTTAAAAGCTCAACTGTAAGAAGGCAATCCAGTTTTGAAAAAATGGCCACGTAATTGGAATAGATGCTTTACAAGGGAAATAGATGAACAGCTGACAGACAAATGAAAGGTGCTCAGTGTGTTGGAGAGAATATAGAGATTTGAGACTTTTCATACGTTGCCAGTGGGAATGCAAAATAGTTCAGCCACTTTGCAGAACAGCTCAGCAGTTTCTAATAATGTTAAATGCATAGCATATAACCCACTAATAACACTCCTGTGTCATTTACCCAAGAGGAATGGAAATGTGTCCACACAAGATGTGCACCTGAACATTCATAGCAGCTCTGCTTGTGGCCTCCAAAACTGGGAAACAACCCACATGTCCCTCAGTTGGTGAATGGATAACCAAATTGTGGTACATCCGTACAATGTATTACTGCTTACCAATACAGGGGAACAAGCTGTTGATCCACACAGTATGAGTGACTCTCAGAAACATTTTATTGATTGAAAGAAGATAAACACAAAAGAGTACACAGCTTATGATGGTGTGAAGTTCCCAGAAAGACAACTACCAAGAGAGAAAGTGAATGTGGGGTGCTGGGGCTGGATTGACAGGAGGTGGGAGAGCCAGGATCCCAGTGGAAATGTCCTGCCCGGGGACTCTGCAGGAGGTTACACAGAGATACACTTTTGTCAGGTGCTCCAAACTGTGATCTTAAAATGGATTCATTTTGTATGCTAATTGCACCTCATTAAAGTTGGTCTAAATGTTTTTAAATGCAGTGTTGAGTGAAAAAATAAGAAACAGGTTTAGATTTATACCACAATACTCGTGTAAATTAAATACAAAAAATGCAGCATAAACTTAAGTTTATACACATGCTTAAACAAAGATCTGGAAGGACACACATTTAATAGGTGTGGGTGCCTTTGGGATGCTGAGAAGTGCTGAAGACACAGGAGAAGGTGCACACAGTGGTGGTGACCTGCCCATAGTGACAGGCTGTGCACAGCTTTACTGGATCCTGAAATCTTAAATGGTCATATATATGAACAAGCTAGACAGACAACACTTTGTGAAACACCTGTATGTTAAAATCATGTCTCCTTTTATTTTGAATATCAGCTGACCTTTTATTAAAGTCCTGCTCCAGAGCTCAATGCAAACAATAATGGTAAAAGCTAAGAAATAATCTTTAGAGAGTTAACTGCCTAAACATTGACCAATTTGGCCAAATTTCAGGTACCTGGGACCATTTGAAAATCTATTTCCCTTAGAAAAGAATTTTCTTTAATGACTGTTTTTAAAGGGCAGGTTGCTTTTTACTTTTGGTTCATGTTGAGGCTTATTTATCTTCTGGTAGTTTACTCTCAAACACACCCTCTCTCCTACAGCGTCCACCTAACGAGAGAGCCGCAGAGCGCACGGTCTGAGATGGGGCCTCACAGGCAGTTTAGTGAGCGAGAGTCTTCTGTGAGAGTGTAATGTGTATGGAAGACTCAAGGGTAGCAAGCGTGAACAAAATATTCTTTTAACATAACAGGATGTTCAGAAGAGAATAAAGATTATGTGCAGCTCAGCTCACAGTGGGGTTCTTACTGCCACTGAGTTATTAACATAATTCCAAGAAATCAACTCTGCCTGAAATGATACTCATAAAATAGTACTCCGTTCCCCCCCAGCCTCCCTCCCTCCCTGATCATCAGTGGCCAATGGGAGGGAAGTCATCTGTCCTCTGTGGTTTTGGTACCATAATCACTGTGTTCCAAATTAGCCTCAATTCCTGTTTGAAATCATACCTGCGCAGCAACTGAATTACATCACATTTTATAAAACAATCACTTGTTAACTATTTACTTGCCTATTCATATCTTCTTATTTAACTGCTGGGCATTTTAATGGCACTTTGACTTCTTATCTGATCTGTGTGCCTGCATGTGTAATCAGTAATATTAAGTTACATTGCTTTCAAAGGTGCTAATTCACACAGCTGCCTATTTTGTAGTAGACATTCATGACCCTTACGGAAATAAAATAGCAATCATTTGGTGCTGAACTGGACATTGTATTGCATAAACCATTTCCATTCTCCTTTTACTGCTAGGATGGAATTGGTGGTCCTTAAATAGCATCTTTTTTTGAATACCAGAGCCACGTGATCACGTAGGACCCGTGCATATGGTGGTGTAGTGACTCCAGGTGTTCAAAAACGGTGTGAATTAGGACATGAGATGTCAGCCTCCTTTGGCTTTCTTATTTCTTGTCGTTTGCTCCCCTGATGTTCCCAGACTTGATGTGGGGAAGTTCAAACCATTTGCAGGGGCCTCGGAACACACCGCAAGGCCAGACGCCACCTACCTTTGGTGTCAAGGGCCGTCCCGTCACGAGAGCAGCCAAAAGGGGGGCCTTTGCTGAGGCTGAACTGACCCTGTGAAGTAACTTATTTTGGATACCTGTTCTGTTGCAGGTAGCCTCTTAAGTACTTTATAAATTACAGAGCTTTGTGAGACGAACCCCCGTGTACTGGGGTGGGGTCGTCAGAAGGGGGACCCACGCCTTCATGGGTGCTGTCCCGGAGAGCTGCAGTTCCTGCTGCCGGGCCAGGTGGCGCCTTTGATACTGGGTGTAATCAGGTCCCCACCTCTGGTGAGGACGACAGTTCCCTGAAGTGAGGGGGTGCCGGGCATTCCAACCAGACCGTCCCATCCCAGTCACAGGCCCAAACCCACCTGTGGGCAACAGCAAACTGTCCCGGGTGTCAGGAAGGGGTGGCGGCCATGAAGTGAGAAAGGGACACGCAACACAGGGCAGGCTGGTTTGTGGTCACAGCTCTTGGTGACAGGCCCGCGGCCTGTGTCCAGGGCCTGGTCTCCAGCCCAGTGAGGTCTACTGATCTCTCCCCTTCAGGAGTGCACACCTCACTTGGAAGCCATAGGGCCCATGTGGGCACGCAGCAGCCAACGTGGGCCACCTCCCAGGGTGTGGCTCTCTGCGGGACCTGAAGGGGCTCAGGGCGCCTGGGTGCTCCCCACTGGCCTCTGCCCAGCCTGCCACAGCCAGGGTGTGCAAGTGGTGTAACCGATCAAGGCTTTCCAGCTCATTCTGACTCCCTCCTCCCGTTAAACAAAACGACGGAGCGGCCAAGTGAGACGAATGGGACTGGGCGGCAGGGGAGATGTTCCGGGCGGAGGCGGGCTAGGGCTGCAGGAGAAGTAAGAAGAGGCTCTCCTGGCAGGCAGGAAAGGATGACAGCCAGGCACACGAAGCCAGGGGGCTGTGGGCTCTTTATTGGTGTGGACACTTCTGTTTCGGGTCATGTGTTGAGGCATGTGGGGCTAACGCAGGTGAGCTCCCAGGGGGAGGGCTCGTGGCCAGGGCAGGCGTGTCAGTAGGGCACTGCCGTGGCGCTGATGTGGTTGAGGTCTCTCAGAGAGAAGGTAATCTAGAAGAGGGCTTAAGAATACGGCACCGGGGACCCAGGCCCATGTGCAGGGAGGGGAGGCGGCCTTCATGCAGGACAGGGCAGCTGGCCTTGAGCTGCAAGGAGGACACTCCAGGTGGGGGATTGGGGAGGCCGTGGCAGGTGGGAAGCCATTGGTCATCGTGTGGTTCTAGACGAGGGGCTGGAGTAGTGCCAGGTGGCTGGGAAGGAGCAGTGGCACAAACACACCCCCTACTTGGCAGAGCGAGTGGGAATGCGCGAAGGTGCCCTCCGGGAACTGGGAGGTTCTAGGAGAGGTCTTGGTTGGTCAAGCTGGTAGCCTTTTATGCATTCTTGTTGTTTTAAATGGGCAAGTGTTTGTAGAGAAGCTCTGAGGAGGGGCTACATCCAGACCACAGATTTAGGGCCTTAGAGCAGGGCGTTTTTTCCTCTTAGCAGAACGCAGGCGAGCTCTGAACAGAGGGAGTTCACTCGGTGGCCTTCCGAAGCAGGAGGTCTGCTGAGATGGGTGAGGGGACACATGGGGAGGGGAGGCCTGGAGACGAGGGCCAGGTGGCTGGGCCCCTCCCCAGAACTGCTGGGCGGCTGTGAGGTCTGCCTGAATCTGTGAGCCAGTTGACAGTCACACAGCTCAGCAGTGGAGCCCAAGCAGAGTTGTAAGAACCAGAACAAAAGCAGGTATTCGGGGTGCTCTGCACGTGACAGTCGGTCAGAAGATGAAGACGTTGTGGGTCTTAGTGAGAGTGTAGCTGGAGTGGTTCCAGACTGACTTGGGCTGGGAGAGACAAACCAGAGGCCACTGGTCCAGAAATCAGAAGACTCCGAGGGCCAGGGGTAAGGATGGAGAAGGGTGAGGGTGTGGAGTGGAGGCCGGGCTGCGAGATACTCAGGTTCTCGGGGGCGAAACGCCCAGGCCCATGATGTTGTGCCCTGAAGGGTTTCACGGTCACTGGGAGGGAGCTGTGTGGACAAGTCCTTGATTCGGGGGGTTCCATCTAGAAGGGTGACGCGGTCGGGGAACGAGAGGGAATGGGGCAGAGGCATTGGGGCAGCAGTGGGATTGGAAGAAGGCAGTGCCGTGGTGGTGTGGCGGGCTGGCATGGTCTCTGAGGAGGCCATTTAAAAAAAAAGCAGTTGAAAACCTGGGTGAGAAGTGGCAGTGGGTCATCAAGAGAAGTTGGCCACCTCCTGCTCCTCCCAGCGTGTTGGGGCCCTGAGGAGCGTGAGGAGAGTCCCGCTGGGAAAGGGCAGCCTCTGCCAGCCAGAGGGGCTCGCCGGCAGTCCCCAGTACCGTGGCGGCCCCAGAGAATTGACCTCCAGGGCGGCAGGGCTTCTGCCACCCGGCTTCATGGGGTCCAGGCAGGAGGGTGTGGTGGTCTGCAGTGCGCGCAGCCTGCCGTCTGCCGCCGGTGTTCCCTTGAGGGTGCTCCTCCAGGGCGTGTGGCTGAAGACCCCTGAGGTTTCGCTCATGTTGACCACACATGGGCCTCAGGTGTTCCGCCACTGGGCTTTGTTAGAGGGGAGTGTACCGTAACTGGGGTGCAGCCTCCTTGCCTCCCGCGCAGCGGGCTGGAGCACCCAAGGCCTGCCCTCCGGAAGGCACCTGACCGCAGGAATCAGATGCACCTTCCTTCCTGGGAGGAGCACAGACCAGGCCAGGTTGGGGGAGACTCTCTGATGACCGTCTCTGTAATTTCGTTACCGTGTCCTCCCCACCCCCCTGCCCCCCAAAAATCAGCAAAAAAAGAAAGACCACGCGGCGGAGGGAGGGAGCCAGCAGGCAGTGAGGCAGGGGTCCGCTGTGGGAAGGCAACCGCGGGGGTCTGGGGTCAGCTGTCTGCTCACTCCGGAGAAGCATGACTGTGTGCGGCAGAACCAAACTGCAGTTAACATGCCACCCTAGCTTACAGTTTAAGTAAGTGGGAGGCTTTCCTCCCAAATATCACATGAGAAACCCAAGTAATCCATTTCTTCTGAAGCCCTGGTTGGAACGGGCAGCCCTTCCAGTGCCACGGTGTCTGATTCCAGAGCCAGGTGGGCACTGTGCACACAGAGATGGCTCACCATGACCAAAGGGACACTGGTGTGCACACAGCAGGCCCTGGCCCTTCCTGTGCCCAGGTTCCCTTCACTGCTGGCAGAGACCTGGCTCAGAGGCTGGCACGCAGCCCAGGGTCCCCAGCCTCTCTGCCACGCTCACCATAGCCTCGGGGCTCCAGCGGCCTTGTGTGGGGGTGGGCATCAGACCTCCGTGTACTCCCCCAGAGTACCCGGCCCCAGCACCAGGGCTGGGTATAGAGAACGTTCTGGAAGTCATTACAGAAGGAGTGAGCAAAGGTTCTTTTCTTCAGGGGGAAGCTAGTATTTATTTCATTTCATTGTGTACCAGATACAAATTAAGACTTTCTTCTAATGTCAGTAATTCCTATTTTGTAAATATATTGTCCTTATTTTGTAAGTGAAAAATACTAGACATAGAGAAGTTATTACCAAGCCCAGACTCACTCAGTTGGCAGGAGGCAAAGCTGCCCCTGGAACCCAGGGTTTTGAGAGTTGTGTTTATCACCATTCTGTCGTTCACTACTCCTGAGTGGCTTTAAAAATGCAGGTCTTTTGAAATCAGAGTTTCTTAAAGAGCTGCGTCTCTTTATAGTAGAATGCCCTCGTCAGAACAGGATCCCGGGGTCACAGAGGGTCCTCCTGTCAGAGAAAGTGGCACTGGGAAGTGTGTGTGGCCAAATTGGTGACGCTCAGCAGCCTTCCTCGCACTCCAGACAGACAGGCATGCGTGGGCGCCGTTTATTGCTCTGGCCGGGGGGGCTTCACCTGCAGTTTGTCACTGGCACCCTCAGAGGGACTGTGCCCGAGGCAGGGCCGAGGGGATGTTTCTGCAGGCTGAGACAGTGTGGCACGGGTGCCACCGGACCCCTCTGTGTGAGTGGCGTCTGCATGCATAGGCTCTGGTACCCATGCTGCTGTTGAGGCACATGGAAAAGCAGCCGTTTAAAATGTCTCTGCTTTTCATGGGTCAGTCTCTCTTGTTCTCTCTCACTCCCTTGCCAATTGTTGAGCTAGAAGCTTGTGGAAAGGGCCTCCCTTTATTTTGATTTATGCCTGTACTTTGCTCCAAGGCAGGCCACTGGGGGCATTTTTCACACCGAGGATGCTGGAGCCTTCACCGAGTCCCAGCCCGGCATCTCTTCTGCTCACAGGCTGATGCCGCCCTCTGTGCCGGGTGCTATTTGGTGTTGCTTTCGCTGGCACAGCTCACCCTCCTGGCAGCGCTCTGGACAGATTCCAGGACAGACGTGCCACCGTCAGGGACATGTCGTCATCGTGTGGCTGCCAGAAAATCTTTCTGGAAAACAGAGTGGCTCTTTGCACGTAGTGTTGCTGTACGCAGCGCTCTCTGCAGACAGTCTGACCCCCTGAGCCCCCTCCAGACAGCTCCAGGACGCGATGGCTAGCGCGGGCCGGGCGCTCAGTAGGACATGGGCGCTTCTCAGGGTGAGGCGGGCTGTAGTTCGCATGTCCCCTCCCGTGGTGTCCGCCCTGTCCATTCACAGGAGCACTGCTGTCACATTTCTTTAAAAAACACCTCAAGTGTGTAAAGGCTTTTGTTCTGTTCGTGTAAATTGATGCCAAGATATCCTGAGAAACCCCTGGCTCTGAGAGTCTGAAGCCAGTGTGGCCCCACCCCACCTTGGCAGCAGGCACCGCTCTAATCCTCAGCTCTCTGGAAGGTGAACGTAAGGCTATGACCTTCCCCTCTGCTTCTTATGGAGGGGGCCCATGAGGCTGTATGGGAAGGCACTTTTGACGTGGGAACGGCGGCATAAATGTGAACCTTTATAGTGTCAACTGCAGGAGGAAGCTCCATCATTTATGGCACCCCTTCCATGAGGCTGCCCGCCTGCTCTTGCTGATGACCCAGGGCTTGTCAAAGCCAACACAAGGCGTTCAGCATCCCCATTGCTGGTACAGAGCTGGCTGCTCGCTGACAGCGGAGCCGGGCGGAAACGGGGATCCCAGATCCCCAACCGTGTTCTGTTGGCTGCTCCGCGCGCCTGCTTTATAAACGCAGGCTGATGTTACCACGTGGTAACTTAATTGATGCTGCTCCGCGGTTCGTGTGAGAGCCAGCTCTCCTCTGGGGACGTTACAGGCCTTTCGGAGCCCAGCAGGACAGCACTGTCACCTTGTGAGCCTGTGACATGTGTTTATGTTGACTTGGAGGGTCCCACAGTGTTACCCCTGAGTTTCACCATTTGCCGGGGCTGTGAGGTGCCACAGAGCAATCAGAGGACTCAGACACTGTCTGTCCTCAAACACCCAGCCTTCCCACCCCTTCCCTTCTGGCACAGGAAATGTGGAAGTCCTTACATTGTTTCCTTTAAGATTTGGCTTTCCTTGACCCGTCCCCCGCATGCACCGTCGCTCTCCTCAGGACCCTCCATGCCTGTCCTCACACCTGCCTGTGGGCCCCGTGTCCATCCGTCCGTCCCTTTCTTGTTGTGTGTGCCCACACATGGTGTCGCTCTGCCGCCGGCCTGCCTGACGGCCTGCCTGGGCCTCTCCCTCCGCGGAGCCTGTGCCCCTGCCACCATGTCGGGCCTGGAGCACGGTGACTTGCAGGCAGTGCTCCGCTCCGTAACGAGTCTCCAGCAGAGTAGGAAATGGAAAGGCCTTTTACTTCTCGTTTTCAGCCATTTTACCCATGCTGCTTCTCAAATCCTGCCTGTCTGGATCCCCCCTCTGCTTATTTTCCACCCTCTGTGCCCCTCCCCTAGGGCAGGGCACTGTGGAGCAGGTCAAGAGCAGCATGAGCAGGGGCTGCGCATGGCCTGCAGGGTCAGGGCAGGGGCGGTGGCCCAGGGCCACAAGTGAAAGAAGGCCCACTCCCTGTGGTTTGCTCTTCAGACCAAGGGACCCCGGAATACCTGTCACTGTGAGAACACCAGAGCAAGCCTCTGTTTTCTTTTAACTTATTGAACAAAGAGTAGCAGAACAGTAAACAATGAAAAGGAAGAAATGAACAAAAAGTCACCCAGAATTCCACCTGGCCAGTAAATCAACTGCTTGAGTTTTCCATGCTTCTTTATACCTTTTGTCCATATTTGCATGTAATTGTTCTTAATTAGCATTATATGTTCTTTGTGTTTTATTTTTAAATTTTAGGATTATGATTTTATTTCATTATCCAGCATTTTATTTCCAAATTTAAATTTCCCAGCTCGTGACTCAGAGGTCAAGGAAGGGAGAGTCCTTTTACTCAGCTTCCTAGATAGCAGGGCATGGCGTCTTCTTCATTTACTTTGCATTATTCAAAAATGGAGAGAAAATTCACCACATAGATTCACTATTTACACCATTTTAAAATATAAATCTCGGTGTTTTTAAGTATTTTCACGATGCTGTGCAGCCCCCACCACTAATCCCCCAAGGTGACCCTGTACCCACGAGCAGGTGCTCCCCTCCCGCCGACCACCAGCAGTCTGCATGCCACCTGGCTTTGCCCGCTCTGGACCCTCCACGTATGGAATCACATGCAGCCTTTTGTGAGCTGGTAGCGTGTATTAGGGCTTCATTGCTTTTATGATGAATAGTATCCATTATCTTTGGTTTTTATTTTGTTTATGTTTATATATTACATGTTTATTACATTCATTATTTTGTTTATCTGCCCAAGTGTTGATGGACATTTGAGTTGTTCCCACCTTTTTGCTCTTGTGAACAGTGAACATCTGCATATCCATTTTTGTGCCAACACCTGTTTTCAGTCCTCTCAGGTACACTTAAAATAGGATCTTGGGGTTGCATGGTGATCCTGTGTCCAGCGGTGTCACTCATCATTGCCCGTCAGTCCAGGTCCTTGCTTGCTGTTTAATTGTGTTTTTGGCTTTTTCTTGTTGAGCTGTAAGAGTTCTTTATACATTCTAGATACTAGAGAGGACCACGGAGTCCGCATCTCTGCAGGAGGATCTTTGTATTTTGTGCATCTTGGGAGTTGGTTTATCCACCTTGCTCAAAAGCATTATAATTGGAATTGCAATGAACTCATCTTTTCAATTTTTTTCTTCCAATTTAGTGTGGTTTTTTCATCACATTCTCTACATACTGCAATTGATTAAAAGAATGTTAATTGAGGATTCGGATGGTAAAATCATGGGCGTGGAGGGAAGGACAGAAGCATGAGCTCAAACCTAAGTGTTTGTGGCTCCCGAGGCAACTGACTCTGCTGTGCTTAGTCGTCCTCGGGAAGAACTGAACAGTGGTGCCCCAGCTTTGGACTGGCCATGTCGATAGCTTGGACCATATTCTTGTGACTTAGTGTAAAAACAAGCCTCACGGTTTGCAGCCGCCACTGTCACTGGTGAAGCAGTGCCATGAATTTATGCACAGGTTCAGTGATGGACAGTGCTACACACCCCATCCCCTCGGCTGTCCCCAACCTCTGCACAGATGACACCTGAATGACCCTGCAAGACTAGGCGAATAGGTTGAACTCTTGTTTGCATATGTGTGTTGCAATAAACTGGCTTTCCATTTATGGATATGAGCTTCTTTCCATAGAAATACCAAAATTATCCACAAAAATAAGTGATAGTAAACCACAGACCGCCACTGCTGCCCTCAAGTTGTCTAGTGTCTCATTGAGGCACCCAGCCAGGTAAACAGGCACTTGTGTCCTGTGATGGGCAGGCATGTACGTGGTTTTCTGGCCACACTGAAGGAGTCAGTGAAAGACCCACGGGAGGGGCAGCATCTCTGTCTACTCCTTCTTCAGTGCTGTGTAAACACGGCTAATGGAAAGAGAGCTATGAGATTCTGATGCGGTCAGGGCTGTCCATTGTGAGCAGGAAGTCTGAAATCCTGTGAGCCCTGAGGCTTCCCCTTCCTCAAAAGGGCTCATCTGCCCTGGGAGCCACAAGGGCAGACTTGGAGAGAATCTCAGTGAAGGGTGGTGTCCCAGTGTCTCAGCCGCAGACCAGGAGCACAAGTAGATGATGTCAGCACGTGTGACAGAAGGAACAGCCACATGGCATGATTTCCAAGCTCCTTACCTAGTTTAGGAGCACAGGGGCAAATTGTGTGTCAGGCATGTTAAGGAACACAATTTACATTTAAAGGGTAATTGGAAGATCAGCGTGCATTCACTGATTTGCTACCAGAATGCCAGGAATTAGCTCAGTTTCTCCGTGTGCTCTTCCCCACTCCCATGCCCTTGGGAACTTTCTCTGATGGCTCCAGGGCATACGAAGGCCTAGAGAAGCCGAGGGAAAGTGGCCTTCGTCACCCTTGCTGACCCGGTAGCGCTGCGGTGCTTCTCTGCAGTAGAGGACACGCTCCCTTGGGTGGGGTCCCCATGCCCCTGGCTTTGTCCTCCCAGCGCCCGTCCTCAGACCAGCAATGTTATCTCATGTCCTTGTGCTTCTGTTAAGTTACCAAGCGCAGAAGCAGCTGAAGTACTGCTACTTGTCAATCCCCTTAATTGACGAATGTTTCCCTCACTAGACGTCAGTGTCATGCCAGTGCTGTTGATGTTTGGAGATGTGTTCCAGGGGTTCCCTTCTCCTTAGGTGTAACTGGAGTCATGAGTGGAGAAAAGCATACAGGGAGAGCTTAGAAGTTGGAAGGGAGACGGAGAGAGGAGATGTTACGGAGTTGGTTTAACTTTAAATACAGGACGTGAAAGACATTCAGATTTAAATCCTAAGGATAGCAATGTACACAAGGGTTTGCAGCCCAGTGTGAACTTGGCAGCCTGGCACACCGTGGCCAGGACTGGCTGGCGCATCAGCCATGACCCGGGTGGGAGGAGACTCAGGAATGGTGCGCTCACCGCACCCTCAGCAGAACTTGACGATGCGCCTCGGCGTTTGTGAGCTGCTGATGCTCTGGTGTGTCTTCATTCAGATGTGGAGAGAGGTGCACGCAGACGCTCCTATCAGCCCTCCCCTGAGCTGGTGATTGCCTCGCCCCGTGCCCAGGGAGTCTGCTCCTGCCCTGCCCCTGCCCCCTTGCCCCTGCCTTTGTCCCCATGGGCCTTACGCATGCACAGGGCCGTCCTCCCCTCCAAAGCTCTCTGCCCTTCTCCTGCTTTCCCTGATTGAGTGGAAAAGCTGCAGCGATCCCATTCTCTGAAGTATGGAGAGGAACACCATTTTGCATCATATCTGTGTGGATTCTGCACTGTGGGGCACGTGGGACACGGGTGTGTGGGGCCCTCGCCTCCACCCCTCCACAGCCTGGGGAGTTCCAGAAGCTTCTGACCTCTGAGAACTAGGGCTAATGATAGCATACCTCCAACTGGCTCCAGGAGACCCTGAACGGGTGCTGCCCTCCCAGCCTGAGCTTCTGGTAGCTGGAGCGCTCTAGTGCCGTCCTGGCCTCCGTGCCATTGCCTGAGCGAGGGCCCCTCCCTCTGGGTCCTTTAGGAGTTACACTGGTGCTGCCCAAAGGCCAGAAAATTAAAAGTTTTTGATAGAAAGAACTTGAACTTCCCTGGTTTAGAATGCATAGGGCTTATTCAGAAGGGCGCCTCCTCGTGGGAAGTTAAGGGTACACTGGCTGCAGGCCAGCTCCAGTGGGGCCACAGCAGCGAGGTTGGCCTTCCTTACAGGCTGAGCCCGCCATGCTGGGCTTGGAGTCGGGGGCTGATTCCAGGCTGGCCACCTGGCCGCCCCGGTGCCTGAACCCTAGCCCAGGACTCGGGGAGACAAAGCCCTGGCACTCCAGTGGGTGCAGGTGGCGCCCTGAGCCCAGTGGGTGTGACTGTGGGTGCAGCAGGAGCCATGTCATGGTCAGCTTACCCTGGCCTCCAGTCCTGTTGGAAATCCATCCAGCCGGTTTTTTCCTTGCTTGTGTTTTGGAGTGGAACCATGGCTTGGCTTAGGGCTGCCAGACACACAGCAGTTTTGGAGTTGTGCTTTGCTGTTGGATTGGCTTCCTGGTGGGCGCGGGCTTCCTTGTCCCAGGGACTGACTGTTCTCAAAGGATGGATGCAGGTCCGCACAGGCCCCCAGCACTGCTTGGCTCAGCGTGTCATAGTCGTGTGTGTTTGTAGGGCCACCTCTTCTGAAGCTGTCACTGGGTGGAAATGGGTGACGAATTGGGGCAGTCGCAGTGCCCTGCTGTCCTATCCCATGAGGCACGGGTGGCCTCCTGCGGGCCTGAGTTTCCTCCACCCTGTGACACAGGCATGCATTGACCCGGCTGTGAATTTTGGTGCAGAGGAAGGATTGGGGGCCGGGGCATAGCTTCTAAATACAGAAAGAGCGCATCAGATGGAAATAGACATGGGGGATATTGTAGTAAGTGTTTGGTTCTTTAAAAGAATCACTTAATTTTTACATACATCTAACTTTCTGGATCTGTCACAAGGTCATCCTACCTCCTAGACAAGGATAGATGACAGCCCAGTGCTGTGTATGAAAATAAACGGGTGCATTTCATGGAAAACTTCCCCTTTTTGCCATTTAGCACTGTTGATCCTTTACTAGAGTTCTTGCTTCCAAGGGATGGCAGCCTTAGCCACCACCTGCAGCCCTCCCTCAGCACCACTGGCAGGTTTTTAATGCATGTGAGGACACTTTCTAATGAAGAACTGCAAAGCCGGGGCTCCAGAGAGGCGAGCAGGAGGAGGGTCGGAGCCCTGTGCATATGACGTTCGAGTTCCTGTCCTCTGTGGCCACCCCTTCTGACTCAGCTTGTCTTCCTCCAGGCAGGTCTATATTTGTTCACTTCTTATCTTTGTCAGTAGGTAGTGTAGACACAGTCCTTGTTATTTTTAGTTTATTAGGTAAAAATGCCTTAAGATTGGAATCAGGCTGAGGCACCTGGTGAATCTGAAGTTGTCCCGAGCAGGGCGGAGTGTGAGCCCACAAGGTGACTCCGTGGAAACGCCCCTGAAGCTGGGTGTTGTCTCTGGCCTTTGGTTTTTGGTCACGAGTTACCTTCATGGGCAAATGTGCCTTTTTAGGGGGAAAAAATGGGTTGGTTTTCTGTTTTTACAGTCTGTGCAGCAGCTTCTCTGTGAGAACCAGTTATTAGTGATCACAGGGCTGAGCCGTAGCGCGGGAGGCTGGAGCCCTCTTCCGTCTTGGCAGTCTTCAAAGGTACAAAACAACAGCTAAAGCTAAGAAAAATTAGATCTTTCCCTCAAGTATTTTCCTGACATTGACTCATCAATGTAGAAATGTCTGTTTTTCTTTCTTCTCTCCTTCTCTATCTACTTTTTTATTGTAGGACAATTTTCAGCCATTCTAAAAACAGTTAATAGCCTAATAAAGTGACCCCCCCTCATGTCCTCATCACCCAAATTTTACAGTTGTTATTTACTCTATCATTTTGTTTTTATGGCTATTTTTAGTGAATTACAGACATCATGATGTTTACCCCCAAATATTTAAATACCCTTTTCCTTTTTTTTCTTAGAAGACATTTCCTTATACTCACAATTGTCTTTACTCTTTAATCTCTCCTGAACTAAGACGACAGACCCCTTGCAAACTTAGCCTTCTTCCTGGGAAGCTGCTTCCTGCGGCAGGCCAGGCGCACTCACTCAGCAGGCCCTCGGAGGACCCCTGGGGCTGTGGCAGAGGACGGGACAAGTGGGGTCAGCCCTGTAGGCTGGATGCCGGAAGGCCCAGGTGCACACTGCTCTGTACCAACCTGGCCACTTAGATAATGGTTCCCTTTTAGCTGGCTGGCTTCTGAAGTGAAGAGGGCAGCCCTGAATCAGTAAACTCCTGAACTCCATTTGTGTCTCATCCCAGTTCCTGGCCCAGAAGCTCCTAAGGAGAGTAAGCTATTCTGTGCAGTTAAAGTGGCAGCTATTTTAAGGTTGGTAAGTTAGGGAAGTATCTTCTACTTTTTTTTTCTAATAATACCGAGTGGCATACTTTTTAATTTAGTAACAGATACCAAATGATTGACACACTGGTTTCATGTGGGGTTTTTGTGTTTTTTTCCTTAAACCTCCTGGATTAAATGAGAGCCAAGGAATTTGTTTTACTTTAATAGTGTCTTATTGCCACTTAAGCTGTCTGTTCAGATTCCCTTTAAAAAAGGAATATTCAGAGAAAGGCTGACACCTCTGACAATGTGCTTCACATGCAGAAGGACTAGGTTCAAGTCGTCTGATCTTCAAAGCTTTGATGGCGTCTCCACTGGCTGAAGCCCCCGAGATTCCCTGTGCCCGCAAGGAAGTGGCCTCTGCTCACACACCACTAAGTACTGCCTCTGGTTGGAATGTGGAGCCACAGGCCATGGGCCCGGCAAAGCAGGCAGGCACATCGGTGGCTGAGATCCAAACTGAAGTCACAACCTGTGGTGGGGAGGAGCTCCAGGGGTCCGTCCCTCTCCTGTGTCCCCAGGCTTTAGCCACGTGCTGGAGCCACATAGCAGTGCTGAAAGCTAGACCACCAGGAAGCGTTATTTTCTAGGTGAGAGGGACTCCCAAGTGATGGAGAGAACGGAGGGTGTGCCTCCCTCCCAGGAAGTACCCTGGTGAGCTCTCCAGCTGTAGGCTCTGTGCACCCCCTCATTCAAGGGTTGTATAGAGCTCAGCCTCCAGCCCCCTTCCCTCCTGCACTCAGAGGTCAGCCTGGGGGTGGATGTGCCCATCCTCTATCCAGTGTTTGGGCTCCTGGTGACCAGCCCCTGCCCTGAGTCACCTCACCAGCATTCACTCAGTGTGGGCCAGAGGCCTTGCCACCCCTCCCCAGAAAGGAGACAGCATATGCTTTGTACCCTCAATGAAATTACAGGAAAATGGTCTCTGTGGAAAAAAAATAGATAAATACTGAGATGATAAAATAGTATGTCAAGATGAAAAAAGAGCTATCAAAGAGAGGGAAAAAGTTTAAGAAACCAAGTTTAATTCCAAAATCCACAGGACCTTAAAATCAGAAGTAGAGTTGGTAATACAAGAATGGAAGCAATAAAAAATAACAAGCATGGAACATAAAACAATGAAGATTCAATATACAGATAATTATTATTGAAATATGGAATAGAGCAAATGGTAACAAAACAGTATGTAAGCATGTGCCATTGAACAAATAAAAGCTTTCTTACTTTTTTCAAAAAATTACTGTGACTGGGATGCCACACCTGACAGACACAGTGTGTACGTGTACACAACCTCCCAGACACGTCAACAATGAAACAGTGGTAATTAGAACCCTGCAGTATGGTAAGAGAACAATACACTTTGGCCAAGTGAGATTTGTTCCAGGGCTGCTTTGATGATTTTCTATTAGGCTGCCTATTAATATAATCTATCATCTTAATAGGTGAAAGGAGAAAAGTTATTTGATAAAATTAAAAATGAATTTTAATAAAAACTTAACAATAATAATAAAACACTTTACTCACATAAAAGAAATTTTCTTCTGAGCTAACAGCCATCATCATACTCTAATACCTCAATTTTTGAGTTTCCATTAAGGTAATTAGAACTAAGAGAAGGATATATACTGACTTTAATTTATTCAACAAACTGTTCTGGAAGTGCTCGTCAATATAATAATTAGATGAGAAACAAAATGAAAGGTCTTCATGCTCCAAAGAGAAGGCAAATTTGCATTATTTATGTATGATCTGAATTTTAACTCTGCAAAAAAACCCGAATAAACTACGTTGGAAAACTATTAGCAATAACATGAGTGTTCAGCATAGTGACTGATTAGTAAATGAATTTGTACATACAAATCAATATCCTAGAAGTCAGAGTGGCTGCCTCCGGAGGGGGGCAGGAGCAGACACCATGGGGGGACACAAATGGGGCCTTTCAGATTTTGTCATGTACTATTTCTTAATCTCAGCGGTGATTAATTTACTTAATTGTTCCTTAAACCCACATCTATATCGTATTTGCTTTTCATATATGGTATACTTCACAATAATGCGTTTCAAACTGTTGCCATTTTTTATATTAAAAATAGCAAGGAAATATTGGGAAGGAGAGGAATCCGATTCACAATAGCAACAGTAGCAAATAATGACAAAAACATAAACTAGCTGAAGTATTAGACATACATATAGAAAATTCCATAAAGCCTTCCTGATTGATAGGAAAGGAAGTTTATATAAATGAAAGGACTGACCACACTATTACATGATGAGATCCAGTAAATTAAGGAAATAAATTCTCCCTAAATTAAACCATAAATTTATTTTTTTAAGTTTATTTTGATACCATTAATCTACAATCAAATGAGTAATATTATGGTGATTACACTTCCCCCTTCATCAGGTCCCCCCCCGCCGCAACCCCATCACAGTCACTGTCCATCAGCATAGTGAAATGCTATAGAGTCACTACTTGTCTTCTCTGGGTTGCACAGCCCTCCCCGCACCCCCCCCAACATTACATCTGCTAATCGTAATGTCCCTTTTTCCCCCTTGCCCCTCCCTTCCCGCCCATCCTCCCCACTCCCTTTCCCTTTGGTAACTATTAGTCCGTTCTTGGGTTCTGTGAGTCTGCTGCTGTTTTGTTCCTTCAGTTTTTTCCTCGGTTCTTATACTCCACATATGAGTGAAATCATTTGGTACTTGTCTTTTTCGGCTTGGCTTATTTCACTGAGCATAATACCCTCTAGCTCCATCCATGTTGTTGCAAATGGTAGGATTTCTTTTCTTCTTATTGTATAATATTCCATTGTGTATATGTACCACATCTTCTTTATCCATTCATCTACTGATGGACACTTAGGTTGCTTCCATTTCTTGGCTATTGTAAATAGTGCTGCGATAAACATAGGGGTGCATCTGTCTTTTTCAAACTGGGCTGCTGCATTCTTAGGGTAAATTCCTAGGAGTGGAATTCCTGGGTCAAATGGTATTTCTATTTTGAGTTTTTTGAGGAACCTCCATACTGCTTTCCACAATGGTTGAACTAATTTGAATTCCCACCAGCAGTGTAGGAGGGTTCCCTTTTTCACCACATCCTCGCCAACATTTGTTGTTGTTTGTGTTTTGGATGTTGGCTGTCCTCACTGGTGTGAGGTGGTATCTCATTGTGGTTTTAATCTGCATTTCTCTGATGATTAGTGATGTGGAGCATCTTTTCTAAACCATAAATTTAACACAATACTGACAAAGTTATTTTAAAGGCCAACTAGAAGAGTAAATGCTTGAGAATAGCCATGAACATTTAAAAAAGAAGATTTGGGAAAGAAAATGTATCCTGCCAGTTACTAAAATGCATTGTGAAGGTACAGTGGGAATAAGAGTAGACATTCAAGTCAATGGAACAAAATAGAGTTCCAAAAACAGAACCTATGTATAGAAGAATTTGTCATTTGAAAAAAAAGTGAATCACTCAATGTCTTAACAGTTGGGTCACATGACACATTTGAAATTTTAAAATCCCTACCTGTAACTTTAAAAAGTTCTAAATATACTGAATATTTAAATACGAAAAACTCACAAAAGTACTAGAAAAATTACCAACTGGGAGACTTTCAAGTCTTATTTGAGAAATACGCTTTTTTAAGGCTGTAGCTGCCACAGGTAATGATTCTTCTGGTGGATCTGGGCAGACTGGAAAGGATTCACCACTCTAGATGCCATTAAGAACATTCATGATTCATGGGAAGAGGTCAAAAGACCAACATTACGGGAGTTTGGGAGTGGACTCCAGCCCTCATGGACAACTCCGAGGGCTCAGATCCAGTGCAGATGTGGTGCAAACCGCTCCAGAGCTGGATCAGAAGTGGAGACAACGGGACTCGGTTGCTGCACCTCGTCATCAAACTCACACAGACGAGGAGCTGCTTCCTGCAGGTGAGCAGAGCACGTGGCTTCTCGCGGCGGAATCTACTCCTGGTGAAGATGCTGTGAACGCTTGAAATGACAACAAAGGATGTGGAATATGGCATAAACTTAGCCCTTAAAGCAGCAGCGGGGCGTGAGAAGACTGACTCCCGACTGCGGGGAAAACGCTCTCAAACAGCATCACACGCTACAGAGAACTCTTCATGAAAGGAAGGGTCAGTTGATCAGTTGATCCTGCACACTTCACAGTTGTCTTATTTTAAGAAGTGGCCACAGCCGCCCAGTGACCACCACCCTGATCAGTCAGCAGCCACCAACCCGGAGGCAGGACCCTCACCAGCAAACGATTAGGACTCCTGGAAGCTCAGACTATGGTTAGTTTAGCTCTTTTTTTTTTTAGCAATAAAGTACTTTTAGTTAAGGTATGTACATTGTTTTTTAGAATAACGCTATTGCACACTTAGACTAGGGTACAAGGTAAACATAGCTTTTATCTGTTCTGGGAAACCAAAAAACGCCTTTGGCTAACTTTACTGCAATATTCGCGTCACTGCTGGGCCCTGGAACGGAACCTGCAGTATTTTCAAGATATGTTTATAAACATAAATTTCAAGTTTTATATGGCAAGGAAAACAATAAACAAAATTTTAAATAAAATTATAAATTGGGAAAAACTGTGTAACATGTAACAAAGGGTTAATTCTGTTAATGTGTAAAATATAAAACATTCTTAAGATCAATCAGATGAGGGGTACTCCAATAAAAAATGTAAAGTGCATAATAAATAGGCAACAAAGGAAAAACACAGAGACCCGAAAAAATTATTAACTCGCACTTAACCTCAATGATCGAAGAAATTCAAATAACCCATCGTTTCTCTCCTATCAGTTGGGCAGAGGGCAGAGATGGTTTTTTTTTTAATGTTAATAAACCCAGTATTAACAAGAAGTTAAAAAAAGAAAGGATATGATCATCTTTGTTAGGACAGTAAATGACACTTCCCTTCTGGAGAGTCATCGCCTCTGAGTAGTTATTCAACACATGGGTACCCATTTATCAGGCAGCTCCAATTCTAAGACTACATCTTGAGGACAACTTAGTGTTCGAACAAACAGGTTCCTTCAGATATTGAAAAAGGTAACTTCTGTGTATCAGCTTTTCTATTGTCCACGATACATGTGTAAAAATTACAGACCCAAAAGAGGGACATAATAAAGATCTGAGAAGAAATAAATAAAATTGGGAAGAATAAAACAATAGAAAAAAATCAATGAAACCAAGAGCTGGTTCTTTGAAAAAATAAACAAAATAGATAAACCCCTAGCCAGACTCATTAAGAGAAAAAGAGAATCAATACACATAAACAGAATCAGAAATGAGAAAGGAAATATCACGACGGACCCCACAGAAATACAAAGAATTATAAGAGAATATTATGAGAATCTATATGCTAACAAGCTGGAAAACATAGAAGAAATGGACAACTTCTAAGAAAAATACAACCTTCCAAGACTGACCAAGCAAGAAACAGAAAAACTAAACAGACCAATCACCAGTGACGAAATCGAATTGGTAATCAAAAAACTACCCAAAAACAAAACCCCTGGACCTGATGGATTCACCTCTGAATTCTACCAGACATATAGAGAAGAAATAACACCGATTCTCCTTAAAGTTTTCCAAAAAATAGAAGAGGAGGGAATACTTCCAAACTCATTCTATGAAGCCAGCATCACTCTAATACCAAAACCGGGCAAAGACCTCACCAAAAAAAAATTACAGACCAATATCCCTGATGAACGTAGATGCAAAAATACTCAACAAAATATTAGCAAACCGAATTCAAAAATACATCAAGAGGATCATACACCATGATCAAGTGGGATTCATCCCAGGGATGCAAGAATGGTACAACATTCGAAAATCCATCAACATCATCCACCACATCAACAAAAAGAAGAACAAAAACCATATGATCATTTCCATAGATGCTGAAAAAGCATTTGACAAACAAAATTCAGCATCCATTCATGATTAAAACTCTCAACAAAATGGGTATAGACGGCAAGTACCTCAACATCACAAAGGCCATATATGACAAACCCACAGCTAACATCATACTTAATGGTGAGATGCTGAAAGATTTTCATCTAAGATCCAGAACAAGACAGGGATGCCCACTCTCTCCACTGTTATTCAACATAGTACTGGAGGTCCTAGCCACAGCAGTCAGACAAAACAAAGGCATACAAGGCATCCAGATTGGTAAAGAAGAAGTCAAATTGTCACTATTTGCAGATGACATGATACTGTACATAAAAAACCCTAAAGATTCCATTCCAAAACTACTAGAACTAATATCTGAATTCACCAAAGTTGCAGGATACAAAATTAACACACAGAAATCTGTTGCTTTCCTATACACTAATGATGAAGTAACAGAAAGAGAAATCAGAAAAACAATTCCATTCACAATTGCATCAAAAAGAATAAAATACCTAGGAATAAACCTAACGAAGGAAGTGAAAGACCTGTACTCTGAAAACTACAAGACACTCCTAAGAGAAATTAAAGAGGACACTAACAAATGGAAATGCATCCCATGCTCTTGGCTAGGAAGAATAAATATTGTCAAAATGGCTATACTACCTAAAGCAATCTACAGATTCAATGCAGTCCCTATCAAACTACCAACAGCTTTCTTCAGTGAACTGGAACAAATAACTCTAAAATTCATATGGAACCACAAAAGACCCCGAATAGCCAAAGCAATCCTGAGAAGGAGGAATAAAATGGGGAATTACGCTCCCTGACTTCAAGCTCTACTACAAAGCCACAGTAATCAAGACAATTTGGTATTGGCACAAAAACAGACCCACAGACCAGTAGAACAGAATAGAAAATCCAAACATTAACCCAAACATATACCGTCAATTAATATTTGATAAAGGAGCCTTGGATACACAATAGGGAGATGACGGCCTCTTCAGCATCTGGTGTTGGAAAAACTGGACAGCTACATGTAAGAGAATGAAACTGGACTACTGTCTAGCCCCATACACAAAGGTAAACTCAAGGTGGATCAAAGACCTGAATGTAAGTCATGAAACCATAAAACTCTTAGAAAAAAACATAGGCAAAAATCTCTTGGACATAAACACGAGCGACTTCTTCATGAACATATCTCCCCGGGCAAGGGAAACAAAAGCAAAAATGAACAAGTGGGACTATATCAAGCTGAAAAGCTTCTGTACAGCAAAGGACACCATCAGTAGAACAAAAAGACATCCTACAGTATGGGAGAATATATTCATAAATGACGTATCTGATAAGGGGTTGACATCCAAAATATATAAAGAACTCACACACCTCAACAAACAAAAAGCAAATAATCCAATTAAGAAATGGGCAGAGGACATGAATAGACACTTCTCTAAAGAAGAAATTCAGATGGCCAACAGGCACATGACAAGATGCTCCACATCGCTAATCATCAGAGAAATGCAGATTAAAACCACAATGAGATATCACCTCACACCAGTGAGGATGGCCAACATCCAAAACACAAACAACAACAAATGTTGGCGAGGATGTGGAGAAAAGGGAACCCTCCTACACTGCTGGTGGGACTGCAAATTAGTTCAACCATTGTGGAAAGCAGTATGGAGGTTCCTCAAAAAACTCAAAATAGAAATACCATTTGACCCAGGAATTCCACTCCTAGGAATTTATCCTAAGAATGCAGCAGCCCAGTTTGAAAAAGACAGATGCACCCCTATGTTTATCGCAGCACTATTTACAATAACCAAGAAATGGAAGCAACCTAAGTGTCCATCAGTAGAAGAATGGATGAAGAAGAAGTGGTACATATACACAATGGAATATTATTCAGGCATAAGAAGAAAACAAATCCTACCATTTGCAACAACATGGATGGAGCTACAGGGTATTATGCTCAGTGAAATAAGCCAGGCGGAGAAAGACAAGTATCAAATGATTTCACTCATATGTGGAGTATAAGAACAAAGAAAAAAAACTGAAGGAACAAAACAGCAGCAGACTCACAGAACGTAAGAACGGACTAATAGTTACCAAAGGGAAAGGGACTGGGGAGGATGGGTGGGAAGGGAAGGACAAGGGGGAAAAAGGGGCATTACGATTAGCAGACATAATGTTGGGGGGGCACGGGGAGGGCTGTACAACTCAGAGAAGACAAGTAGTGATTCTACAGCATCTCACTACGCTGATGGACAGTGACTGTAATGGGGTTGGTGGCGGGGACCTGATGAAAGGGTAGTTTAATAACCGTAATATTGCACATGTAATTGTAGATTAATGATACCATAATAAATTATATATTAAAAAAAAAGAAAAAATTACAGACCTACATAAACCGTGGTGCATTTCTGTAGTGGAGTACCAGT
Organism: Smutsia gigantea; assembly: GCA_032199065.1. NCBI lineage: Eukaryota > Metazoa > Chordata > Mammalia > Pholidota > Manidae > Smutsia > Smutsia gigantea. The sequence continues at coordinate 37,108 of JAVSCE010014156.1, forward strand.
TAGCAATAAAACATAGTAAGTCCATGATGCAAACAGGGCGTGGATAAACTTCAAAGCATTATGCTGACTGCAAGAGGCCTTATATAAAAGTACACACTGGGTGGCTCTGTTTATATGAAGTTTTAGACAGAGGAATAAACCAGTGGGAAGATCAGAAGGGTTTTTGGGGAGGAAGTCAGAATTGACTGGGAAATGCAAGAGAAACCTTGCCGAGATGTTGGCAGTGTTTCGGAGGAGTTTGCGTTGCTTACATAGGTATATGTATTTGTCACAAACCAGTGGCTGTGTAAGTAAGATGTGTGCACTTGATCACATGTAATTTTACATCAAAAGACAAAAACAATAAACAAATATTGAGATCCAGGTATGTGTGCTGAATAGTTTAAAGGGACATGTACCATATCCTCAAATGCAACAAAATGAGATGGATTAATGGATGAAAAGGCAGATGGAATGAAGCAAATGTAGGCAAATGCTAATGGTGGAGCCTAGGTCAGGGGATACATGTTTTTACTAAAATTCCTTCAACTTTGTTGAATGTTTGAAATGTCGGAAAAAGAAAAGTTGTAGCATGTAAGGCACAATTCTGTTCTGGACAGGAAACAACGTAACATAACCTAAGTGTAGGTACTGGTGGTATGCATGCACCGCGCAGTCTGGAGGTAGCTGGGACAGACTTCACTTTCCCTGACACATCTTACTGTTTGTATTTTAGAGTGACTGTGATTTCCCTTTATCCTGCAACAAAGTAAACCACAATTCAATTTTCTGTAAAAGGTAAATGTGAAAATGTCTTAGGATTTTGGGTTATTTGCCCTTGCAATTTTCTGTACTTTTAGTTTTTTATGGTTAGTACCTTTTTTAATTAGAAAAAATTAACATATTTCCATTCTCAAAAACAATGGCATCCAACAGTTGCATGATGCTTTACAAGTTTACAGAGCTGAGTATCTTTTTTAACATTAATAAATTTGTTATTCACAAAAATCTTGAAACTACTTATTTTCAAGAATGACAGGAAAAAATAATATATGTGAATATTAGAATCCACCAACACCACCAAGTCACTCTTATACCATATTCACGTGTGGACATGCAGTTACTGAGCATCAAAGCCGTCAGGCGCCGTTCCAAGCGCTGGGGTGTGATGGACAAAACAGAGAAGCCCTTGCACTCCTTGTACTTACCTCCTGTGATAGAGACGGGTAATAACCTAATACATAATAAAACAGGGGGTAAGAGACACCATCATGGGGCCATGCAGAATGGAGGTGCTCTTTCCCTTAGGGTGCTCAGAGACCGCAGAAATTTCAGTCCAACAAGGAGGAAACCATAACAGCCACAGGGCAAGGGTGGTGTAGGCAGCGGGAGCTGCGGATGCAGAGGCCCTCTGATGGGTCTGTGCCCAGTGTGTTGGAGGAACAGGCAACAAGTCAGGGTGAGCAGGGGGCAGGGGGAGGAAATGCACGGGGCAGTGGCAGGAGCCTGCCCTGCAGGGCCTCCAGGGGCTGCGTAAGGGCTTTGCACTTCATTCTGAGTGGCTGGGAGCCTCCGGAGGGTTTCGAGCAGATGGAATGACTTACTTCAACATTTCCTCTTAAAAGGCTTGCTCTGGGTAGAGAATGGGCTGCGAGAGGGTAAGAAGGGCAGGAAGGAGTAGAGACAGAGACTGTTCTGGAAAATGTGGGAGATCCTAGGGCTATGCCTCTTGAGGGGGATGCTTCTGCCCCAGGGACATTCCACAGCCCATGGAGGGAGACGTTTTGTGTTGTGGCGGTTGCTGGCTTTGTGTGGGTCCAGGCTAGGATGCTGCCTCCCTTGACGAAGAAAGACCCAGCGGGCTCCCTAGTGCCAGCTGAGAAAGCCAGGCCGGTTGGCAAGCAGGAGGTAGGCGTGGCCAGGAGTGAGTAACTCTGGTGTCAGGCAGACAGGAGCCCGACTGTGGGGACTGTGGGGATGGTGAACAGAGTCAGAAAGGCCCAAACCTGTTGATGCGCTCCATCCCTCACGCCACCTAGTAAGCACTCAGTGAGTGCCCACTGTTGTGGTTATTGTTGCAATTATTAATATCCAGGCTGGGGCTTTTGGGAGCCATTCGCATCACCTCCGACTTTGCTGCTCCTTGGGTTTGCTCTCGTTCCCGATGACGCTTTCATGAGGGTAAGGAGCAGATAGTGCGGCAAACGAAGCTGGCGGTTAACTGTTCTGGAATGTGCAAAGGGAACTGATTTATTGGCTGACTTGAGGTTTGGGTTATCAGTGACTCATCTGTGTGTGCTGCTTTTATGCAGATAGCCACACCATGGATCTTCTAATGCGTGATGTCCCTATTTTTAGTTTCCTATTTAATGGAACTTTGTAATTCAGCAGATTTATAAAAATGCTAATTTTCCATCTAATAATTGAGCTATTTTTAATTTTAAAGACTTTGCTAATTCCAAAGTCTGGCCAACTATGAATCTAGTTTTATTAACTGTCTTTTCTCTTGATTTTAGAGTGTAAACTCCAGTGTAGATGCGACACTAAGGAACGTGGGTTCTGTTACCTTCCTCTGAGGAGGGTCTTGCTCTGTCCCTGCAGGCACATTCAGTGATCTTGTGGTCGCTGTCGGCAGGACTGGTCTCCCTTGGCTTTGCTCTGAGTGCCAGGTGTGGCTCTGAATCCCAGAGCTGGTTGTAACTAAGGCACCCTCTCCAGGGTGTCAGTGGAAGCCCTTGGTGTTGATAAGCCCTTCTTAATTTGGTGGGCTGGCTCTCCCTGTCTGTGTGCACACTGGCAGGCACTGAAGTCCCCAGGAGAGCGCACTCACGGAGCTGGGCTCCCTCCTCGCTAGACTCCAGGCGCTGTGAGTCCTCATCCCTGGCCCCTCGGCCTGATGAGCTCCGCTCCCAGGCGCCGCATGTGCTGAGGCGCACCTGTGGGAGGAGCTGGGCAGAGCTGGGCCTCAGCAGCCCTCAGGGCAGTGTCCCTCTGCTCCTGCCTGTGTGTGGTTGCTCCTTGCTGTGCTCAGATGGTTGCTGTTTATGTTTTGTCCAGAGCTGCTTATTGTTATTGGCAAAAGGATTAGTCAGTACAAATTATTCTGCCATTACTGGAACCCCGATGTCCTGGTCAATAGTACATTACAGATGAAATGACAAACAACAAAGCAGCATGGTTTGCAAAGGACTTGGAATTAGACTGAAAAAGCATTCCCTGCAGATCGTCCCGCCTCCCGGGTCCTGCCGGTCCTGGAACCAACGGGGCTGCATGTGCATGGCTGCAGCGCAGGGTGGAGTGGGCCAGGCCATGGTGTCTGAAGGTGGAGGAACAGAAGGGTTTGCTTGGAATGCCATTGAGCAGCTGGCAGAGGTTTAGGCGCTGGGGCCGCAGACAGGGAAGGTGGGAGCCTGGCCGGGCATGGTGCCACCAGCTGGCATTCCCCCCAGCCCTAGAGGCTGCCTGCCAGGAGCCATTTGCCCACCAGTGCCATCTTCCACAGCCATGCCTGCATCTCTGGTTCTTTCTCGCTCTTCCTGTGCGGCCACCATACACTCGTCTCCCTGAATGAGGCCTGTCTGTCCATGTGCTTGTCCCCTCCCTTGGGCCCACCATCTTCCTCTACTTCTCCTGTCAACTGGTGGTGCATTTAATGTATTTGGTAGGTGTGAGTCCCTGTGCAGTGCCCGCCCATTTTCTTAGAGGGGGTTATTCTTAATTTGTAAAGCAGGTGACTTAAACGTTTGACGTTTCTCACACTATATGCTCTGGTGCCTCGTGCCCTCTGTTACTGAGTGCCAGTGGCCCTGACAGGAAGGGAGACAGTGTCCTGCCTCCCGTTTGTGCACGCGGCAGGTAGGGCCCCGTCAGCCGCCTGGCTCTCCAGGAGCACCTGCTTGCAAGCATTAAGTCCCTTGGCTCTGACCCACATGACTTCCTGGTAATTAAAATGATTTGATTGAACTCACTTGTCTTTGTCTTCCCCAGTCTCCTTTCTGTGCCCGAAGGTTGTTCACAGGCACCCAGTCCTTATCAGTCTCCCATGAGTACTTTCCTAAGAAGGGAAAAAGACAGAAAAGGCCAGTGTGTCCGTGACCTGGGGGAAGCCTCCTTCCGGGCCGCGCCCCGTGCCCACTCGGGCCTCTGCCCCTGGGCACCGCAGCCGGCTCGTGCTGAGGCCCTGAGGCGGTCTCCATCAGCGAGTGGGTTTCCTGCTCCGCCTCCGCAGTCCCCTCCCCCACTGGATCCCCCGCTTTCTGCAGCACTGCCGCCTTTCCTGTGAAGCGTCCCACCCGTCTGATCACTCTCCCTCTTTCTCCGCAGGTTTTGCATGCAGAAATGCGTTAGTCTGGTGCCTGGAGTCACATTGGATTTGATAGAAAAGTAAGTAAGAGTCTAAGCCTCGGGGCCTCCTGGGCCTCGGGACGCCCCTCCTTTACTCCCTCTGGCTCCCGGAGGCGCCTTCTTTGCTTAGGGGAGGCTCCCCTTCAGTTGGGCGCGCCTTTGTTCTCCGGCTAAGGCTGCGTTTGTGACGGTCACACTGGGGCTTACGTAAGACATAGCTAATTTGGGGGCCACATGAAAGAAGAAGCAAAAACGCTGAATCCTTTGAACAGGTAAACGTGCTCGCACACTGAGCTAAGGCGAGAATGTATTGCTGCGTATACAGACTCCTCGCGCCGTGCCTGCTGGTGCCAGAACGTGGGCTGCTATCTGCCGTGTTTCCTTCTTCCCCTTTACTATCTGCACCTTCCCGTCCCAAGCCCAGTTCCATGTCCCGTCACGGGGCAGGTGAAGAGGTCCACTCAGGAGGCGCCCTCCATGGGGCCACGAGGTCGGTGTGCCAGCTCGTCTGCCCCTGCCGGGAACTTCCTGGGCCTGAGGCACCTCTCGCGGCTCTGAACTTCTCTGTTCAGCTGTTCGTGTGCTCACTTGACTCACCTTGACTCACCCGGTTCACATAGATGATACTCCTCACACCCTCTGTTCTGAGCGTGTTTTTTCTGGAACTAACATACAAGCCCATCGTATTCTAAGTCTGACAGGCAAAATCGTGTATTCAAACAGCCAGGGCTGAGTTTAATTAAATTAGTCAGGAAACACAAACCCACTTCTAGGTTCCTCTCCTGGAAAGCTACTTGCCTGTGTATCAGGAGCAGTATTCAAGAACATTATGTCAAAAGGCCCGCCAGTAGGTCCTAGTGAGATTGGTCAAGGCCCCTTCCCACCAGGGGTTGCTCATTCGCTGGCAAATAAAAAGAATGTGGTAGCTGCACTCGTGCTGATATGGGATGGCCGATCAGACGTGGTGTTCTGGGGAGAGAGCAAATGGAGACCTGTGCATGCAGTAGGCTTCCAAGAGTATTTTCAGAACAATGCACAACTCTGCATGAGCACACATTAAAAAGGCATGAAATGATGTATTTGTAGTTCACTCTGGGAGGAACATCATTAATTGTTCTGATTTTTTTCCATCTTTAAAAAATGTTTATGATAATACAGACATGTATTTTACATGTAGAAATAAATTTAAAAGAAGGAATCAGCAAAGCATAAATGGGACACCTGCCAGCAATTCACTGAGTATGGTTTCTCCTTTTACACTTTGTAAATGTCCCAGGAATTCATGTGACTGGTTGGCCGCTGTCTCTGGTGACTCCAGGTGCTCTTGTTCACGAGAAAAATGGAATATTATGACAAGAAAGAGCCAGCATAACACTGATCGGTGGCAGCAGGGCACATGAAACCTTGGCAGTCCCTCCACTCGAGGGTTGGTCTCGGTCCTCATGAAGCCAGCCCGTGGTTGGCAGCTACTGAGAAGCCTTTGTCAGAAAGGCAGGCGCCAGGGCAGGAGTGCGGGGTCGAGGTGTGTTGGCAGGTCAGGCTGCTGGCCAGCCAGAATCGAAGTAGCGGGAGCCTTGCAGGCCAGCTGAGGACCAGGGGTAAAGCTGCATGCGGGGGAACCGGACTTGAGGCCATCTGCCCTGACAGACACATGGCCATAGCAGGGACTGCAGGCCAGAGTCACCGTGACTAGAGGACAGTTTACAGAAGCCCAGCAAACAGTGTGATCATCAAGAAACATCACGTGGGAAAGAATTTTTTTTTATGGTAAAATAGTAGCTCTGTCTGGTCAACCGATCTGTTGGTCTGGCTCCTTGCTGAGATTTCGGAGCTTTGCAAAGTGTTTCATTAGAACTCTGTTCACAGCCGTCGCTGTGCTCTCTCTTCTGGGTCTTATTTCCCCCCATTTCTGAGTTCTGGAATGCTCCGTTAGCTCTCCGCCTATTGGCATATACATATAATTCCTCAAATAAGCCATACCCATTAAAATTTCCATAGAGCTGCATTTTGTTGTGGCCAGTTGCTGCTGGCAGTCTTCTCAGACAGTTCTTGGTTTAAAATGCCCTTGATGTCTTCTTTTTGCCTCCCTGTATTTCCAGAGTCCCCTGTGAAGGGGGCAGAGTCGCTGCGCCCCGGCGTCGGGTGGGGCAGCATGAAGCCCGACCCCAGCCCACACCTCTGTCTCCATGTGGGGTCAGCACCCCAGCCTGCTCTCCCTCCGGGACTCGGCATGGCTGTGGCTGCTCCAAGCTGTGCCCCAAACAGTGTCACATATTCAGAGTTCTCAAGAGTAAAACCAACTTTAAAAATCACATAATTTAAAAATATGTGTTCTTTAAGTTATTTGGCTGATACAATTTTGCACCGCCCCCTCGGAAGCTCGAGTGCAGTCACTGGCCTGGGAGGGAACGTGGATGTGGGGTTGGATGGAGTGGCTGGAAGCCTGCTATCACCACCCCTCACCCCCGGCTTTATTGAAAAGCATGGTGTTTGGTTCAGTTCAGCTTCCTGGGTGGTATCTCCCTTGCGGCCAGGTCTCTGAGCATCTCCTTGGGCCTTCCTGTCCACAGGCCTCCCTTTGCCTGATTCTGGTGTCAGGACAGCCAGCCCCCATCCTGTTGCTTTTCTCAGGCTGAAGGTGAGCATGGCAACTCGACACCCTGAGCACACACACACACGCACACACACGCATGGCAGATTGGACTTCATCAAAGTTTAAAATGTTCATTCTCTGAAAGACATTGCTAAGAGAGTGAAAGGACAAGCCACGGACTTGGGGAAATATTTGCAAATTGCACAGCTGACAAAGGACTTGTATCCACAACATACAAAGATACCTCAAAACTCAAAACCAAGGGAAAACTACCCAATTTAGAATTGGACAAAGGACATGAAGAAACATTTGACAAGAAGACAGGCGGAAGAGCCTGGGACCAGGCTCCAGAGGGCCAGAAGCCATTGTTTTTCCATGAAATGTGCTCTGTTTCTTGGGAAGAAACCTTCACTCTCATTATTGAAACTGGTTAACAAAGATTGGAAAATAGAAGTAAACACCTTTATATGTGAAGACTTTGATGTCTGCAGCATTATTTTCAATCCCGACTTAGAGTTTGCAGCCACCGGGTCCTCCTCAGAAACACACAGTGTTTCTCTCTCTGCTCACTGACGTCCTCAGCCAGTGACTGCACTCAAGCGTCCGAGGGGCATGCGAATCGTCCTCTTCTTGACTCTACAGCCTCTCCCTTACCTGGTAATGCCACCAAGACAGTCAAATCCTGGAAGTGGGTGTGTGCCTTTTAATTTTAATTTTAAAGTGAAAACATAATTAACTGTCCCTAACAGCAGGCAGTTTTCAAAGTGCATCCTGAGTGGGAACGGGTGTGGGGGAGGGAACGTGGACGTGGGGTTGGGCAGAGTGGCTGGGGCCCCGCTCTCACCCAAAGCTACTCTTGTGAGACACGCCTCTCTTCCCGTCTGTCCCCATCCTGAAGGGGCCATCGCTGGTCTGACAGGGACGCATGGGCTCCTGAGGGTGTCAGCCACCCCACAAATACTTGGGCTGTCTTCACACTTTCCCTGGAGCTGCCGTGTGCTCTTTGTCAGTGTGGCCCCACTTTCTGAAGCCGTCAGGCTGCAAAATCGATATCCAAGTCGAACTGTGCAATTAGAAAGCATGAGTTCTGATTCCAGGTTTGCGTTTTAGAAAAGCTTCTTGTCGAGATTGATTGGGACAGGCCCCCCGTGTCCAGAATGACCCACGCTTTTCCCCGTGGGCGTCAAGGAAGGTGCTTCCTTTGCGGTTGTGGTGAGGGACAGGGACCAGGGCCCGGCGGCTCTAGAAGCCCCACGTGCGTTGGGAACAGCTGAGGTGTGTTAAGGGAGGGAGTCGCTGGCCTCTGAGTGCAGTTCAGCAGGTGTGTTCAGCTGGCACAGGCAGCATCTCCCTGGGTGGTACCCTGCGACTGCCCTGCCGGGTAACTTGGCCAAGTGAGGCTGCGTGTGAGTGGTTGAACTATGTTAATTTTCTTATACCAGGACAAACTCCAAACTTCAGAATTTTATACATTAGAAAAAATTGAGAAATAAAGGTCCAGAGAAGGTACCCACCACACCACCTTAGATCTGTTTCTGAGTAAATACGAGTTCTTGATTTCTGCGGCTTACGTGAGAGATTTCTCCATTTAAAAGAAAATGCCACTATTATGTTTTTTTATTTTTAGATTTTTTTTCCCAGTCATAGTCTATAAGAAAACAGAATGTCAGTGAGCAGATATGGTTCCCAAGCCAGGTGGCAATGGAGCCCGTCTGTAATGAATACTATCTTCCTGGCTGCTGTGGTTTCTACATTCATAGAACATTCCTGGGGAAAAGTCTCATTATTTTCACTTATTTTACTACCATTTTCTAGAAATTTCTTCTCAAAATATGAAGCTCTCGGTTACAGTGGCTCTGTGGCTCCTGCCCCCCTGCTTGGCGTCCCACTGCCCTGGGCAGCGTAGGGTCCCTCCAGGCTGGCTCTCCGCGACAGACCTGGCTGCCAAGGCCAGTCTGCCAGGACGTGGTCGTGTGACACAGCCCAGACTCAGACACTGTGCCCCCTCCAGCAGGGGGGACTTAGTTCGCCCTTTTCCCTTCCATTATAAATGTTGTGATCTTTGTCCATTCGGAGGCGCCTCCTCTGCACAATGCCACCCTGCCGTTGCTGCCTGGTTTCTAATTCGCCTGAAGACATGCCAAGTGAGTGCCTGGTCAGGACGGGGTGGCACTTGTGTGTGCAGGGTTTCTCCATTCGAGGCCACCCTTCCCTGGCATGTGAGTCTCCCCTAGGGAGGCACAGGAGGCTGAGCCTCTAGCAGGTGGTGCAACTTCATCCGCTGTCACAGCTAAAGTCCACACAGTCCAGACTCTCATGTGGGCTTATGTTTTGTTGTGTCGTGTTTTAAGTCAAATACAAGCTGAAATCCTTTCACCAAGATGTGGAGGAGTAGGGGAAATGGGGCCCAGGCGATGGAAGGAAGGTGAGAACAGGGGCAAGGCTGGGCCTGGTACAAACTGGGGCTGGCAGTTCAGACGGAGGCCAGGCATGTGAGGGATGCCACTCACCTTCTGGCTGGTTTTTTCATCCATCCGGGCTCCCACACAAGTCCCCGCCACCCTCACCCCATTGCACTTGCCCTGCCGGTCTTGGTACAGGGCGGGACAAGCCTTACCCTGTGCAAAATGCCGGGGCCACTGTGCTTCCGGACAAGGCTTCCCCTGGCTCCTTCCAGGGCAGACTTGTCTCCCCTGTGCCTGTGGGTGACCAGTGGTTTCACCCCCCTAACACGAGCCTAGAGCTCCATGTCTGAAAGAAGACCTTGCAGCCAGCTTCCTTCTTTCTGGTGCTTTGAGCATGAAAGTGCCCCACTTCGGGGTGACACCTGACACATACACAAAGGCCTTTTAAGTTTTGGGGTGGGTTGTCTTATTTTTCAAAACTTTCCTAAAGTGGAGCGGTCAGAAGTGAATTCACTGCCCCTGCTCAGGCCGACCGGCTGCTTCCGCTGGGTCAGAACCGTTCCTGGGACTGCATGGGACTTGTGGGTTTCTGCTGCCCCAGTCAGACTCTGAAGGAGGGCATCCCTCCTCAGAAGCCCCGTCCTACCCAGAGACTGTCTTGGGGCCCCGAAGCAGCACTCCGCAATTGCTTACCAAGATTCACCTTTGGCTGTGGGACTGAGTGAGGTAGGGGCGGAGGCACCTTCCACCAGCCTGTAAGTAGCTGCTGTTTGGAGAAGGCACAGAATATTTCACAATACATAACTTTTTAAATAGTTTGAGGGGTTTTAATAACAGTTGCACGATGTGGACATAACTGGTGGAGTGGTTGTTGGGTGAGATCTTAGAGAGCCCAGCGGTTGGCTGGGTGGCGGTTCCACGTGTCCCTACCTACTGTGACTGGCTTCCCTCTCTGAGAGTGGTGCGGCTGTGGGCCCCTTGAATCGTGTCTGCATTAAAGCTGATGGGGTACCATCACCCTCTGTGTGGGCATTCACTCCCTGGGGGTGGCTGTGTAGCTGTCTCTCCCCCGCTGTCCTGTGCGGGATGCCTGGCCTCGCTGGCAGAGCTGGGAGACCCTTCCGCGGGCATCTCGTGCAGCTCTCTGGGCACACTGATTGAAGGTCAGGCTCACGGCTGGGATAACTGGCTGTCAATTACCATCACAGGACCCAGCAGAAGGGACCTTGTGCTCGGCCCCTTGGCCCTGGTTCTCTTATTCTTAGCAGTTCTGTATTCCAAACCAAACCCAAACCCTGGGTCTTTGTGGAGGATGAAGAATACCCACCACAAGGAAGCGTCTACACGGGTGTGACAGGCCACCTCCAGCTGTGAGCTGCACGGGGCCTTGGTAGGAGCACCTGCAGATGCGTCAACTGAGCTCAGCTGGTGGGATCCTGTGGTTGATCTCCACTGGTTGTGTCAGGGTCCCGAACTCTTGGTTTTGTATAGCTTCATTCTCATTTCAGCTCACCATGTGGAAATTCCTGCCCCGCAGAGGCCCTCTGTCACCTCTCAGTGTGAAAGCGACTCCGTCACTAGGCCCACCATGTAACAAAAATGAGAAGTGATGATTCAGAGCTGAAGCAGGGAGAGTGCAGGCCTGTGTGATGTGTGACTGGATTCCATTTCCTTCATGTTTATGACCTGCGCAAAGTCAGAGTACTGTGCATCTCGTCCTCTGCCCCACTTGCCTCCCAGGCCCGAGCTCAGTGTGAAGGGTCGGCCCGACACAGGCCCGTAAGCGTGGTGCTGAGCCAGTCTGCGGGGCCCGAGCAGCACTGGGCGTGCATGGACCAGAAGGGGAGGCACCCGTCCGTGCCCCACGCCTCTCCTGCTCTTCAAAGCCGCACTTCCACCGCACGCAGCTCTGTGTGTGCCCAGGCCTCCAGGGCCAGCGCCCCACCAGGATGGAGCTCTCTGCTCATGTCGGCGTCTGCTGATGAGGAAGTCCTGCCCTGTTGCAGGTGGCGCGGCAGGTGACTTCGTATCCAGGGAGCCCCCAAAGAGCCTCAGGACCAGGAGTGTGGGTGTGGGGGCTTGAGGCCGGCGCCCGGCTTCACTTCTGTGACCTGCCTTTTCAGATGTGATGCTGAGGGCCAGCACCTTCCCTTGCTGCCACGAGGCAGTCGGAAATCCAGCCCGAGTCCTGTCATCATCCTGTTTACCCTCACGAGAGATGGAAAAGTTCCATGCTTCAGAACTGCCGCATGCTTATTCTGTAATAAATGTGGTTTGTTTCAAACAGCTGCCTCTTCGCAGCTGCTCAGCATAAGGTTCCCCAGGAGAGTGGGTATTAACCCCTCCCCAGCTTCCTCCCCCGTTGTCAGATGTGTAAAACGTGTGTTGTTGAGTCTCAACACAAGACCAGAGAGAAGATATGGGTGGTGTGTGTGTGTGTATGTGTGTGTGTATTATAATTATTTAGCAGTCTTTAAAGCTAAGGGAGGAATTTGTTTTCTAATTAAGCTGCTGTGTCTGGAAGTAAATTACAGTGAACCTTCCTTGAGCGCCCCCCGACTTCTAATTATCTGAGCTAGCCCAGCAGCCTGATGAATAAGCATGTTGCCACTGCAGTACATATTTATATTCTGAATCCTTTGAGAGAGTGGTAATAAGATCCATGCTTGGAAATTAAGGGACATTTTTCATCCCTGGAACAAAGTAATGAAACACTTAAACAGAGCTGATACAGGGGGCTCAGCGAGCGCAGGGAATCGGAGGACGGGGAACCCACCCCACGGGGCCGCCAGTTAGTAATCCAATCACTGGAGGCAAAAAGCGTGCCAAAAAATTACTCACAATTAACGTCTATTGGGTAAACAGCATATTTTAAGTAGCTAACAACACTGTCTTGAATAAAATAGGCGCTGTGCTGTGCTTTCTCAGAACAGCAGCTGAGCCCCTGCTTCATCCAGGAGCAGCAGGCCAAAGCTGAAGACTGGATGTGGAGTTTGGTTCAGGTTTGAAGCCCTTAGCACTTGTTAATTTAGCGGTGGTCTCCAGCCGTAGGACCCGTCTGAGTCCTGGGACATGGCGGAGCGTGCAGGAAGCCTGCTGGTGCTGGACAGTACAGGGCCGTCATGCAGCTGCAGGAGGAAGGTGCCCTGCATTGAGCACCTGTTCCGGGCCAGGCCCTGGGATGGGGGCTTGACAGGGATTCTACTCCTCGCTGGAGCCCTTCAGAGTCAGGTGTGTCATCACCTACATTCTGAAGACGGCAGGCTGGTAGTCTGCCGAGCGTCTCGCCGCGGGGCTGGGCTGGGTGGGGCTTGGGCAGAGCCCCTGCGCCAGGCCAGGCCGCCTGCCCTCAGTGTGCACTGCAGGAGATGGAAGCAGCAGCCCGAAGGGTTTGCAGAGGGGCTGGCGGGGGCGTGCGCTTTGGGCTCGGCAGCCGGGACTAGATCTACTCTGCGGTCAAGCTGGAGCCATGCACGTGTATGGAAAGCCACCAAAGGGCACCAGTCTTCATTCACAAAGTACCTTTCTTTCCAACATAAATATTTTGTATCAGCTGGTTGCAGGTGAAAAATCAGTAATTCATTAATGCCTGCCAGTCACTGATAAGATGAGTCATAATTGACTAGAAGCTCATTTAGAGAAGTGAGGAAAACAAAAGCCCAGGAAACTGTGCGGGGGAGGACTGCAGGTAAGCGGCAGTGGTGGGCCGCGCTAACGGAGCAGAAGAGCTGCCCTCTTGGGCCCATCCTGGGGCAGGTGGCTCGGCCTCTTCTGCTTCGGCCCCTCGAGCTCAGAAGGGAGGATGAGGGGCATGGAGGCCAGCTCTGAGAGGGCCTGTGGACAAGCCACCAGGGCGAGCATGGGGCATTCAGAGGCCTCCATGGGCGCCTGAATGCAGCATGAGAGCACCTACTTCCTTTTGTGTGGTGCCACAAAGGCCTGCCCTGCCACCTTTGCCCATTGCAGCCCTGATCTTATCTCACACCCAGTGCCCCGGCACCCTCTTGGGGTCCTAAAGAAACCACGAGCCTATAAGGCTCCCAGCTTCCGCGAGACCCAGGGCTGCAGATGGCTTGGCAGACAGCTTTCTTTGTGGAAGACGGGCATCAAGGGTGGGGGAGGCCGCGTGAGACTCGGCGCCAGCCTGGGCACCCGGACTGGCCTTCCTGGTACCGCTCATCCCCCGAGGGCTGCTCAGTGCCGCCGGGATGCTCGTCCCAGCTGCCCAGCCCACCCCGAGCCGATGCCTCCGCCCACTTCTGTGCATCTTCAAGTGGGCACGAGCCAGTAAGTAACTGAGGTGCCAACTTTAAAAAGGCAACCTCTTGAAAAGCAGGGGGTCATGTAGCAAAATTTAGTAGCACAGCAACAAATGGTTCTCCTCCGACTCTTATTGGGTCAGTGCAGAAAACATGACATTTTGAAAATAAAGTGACATATACAGGGCTTTTTTTTTATATAGTATCATTTATGTATCCAAAAGTGACCCCCAAATCCAAGGCTTTTGGGGTCACCTTTGCTGTATTTTTTCAACAATATATTGGGGTATGATTTACATACCCACTTTAAGTGTACAGTTCAACGGTGTTTAGTGAACCTACCAATTTATGCAGCTATCACCATATTCCAGTTTTGAAGCATTTCCATCTTCGGATCCCTCATGCCCATCGATTGCCAGTCCCATTCCCACCCCAGCCCCAGACGAACACAAATCTACTTTCTTTTGCTATAGATTTATCCTTCCTGGGCATTTCATATAAACAGAATCACGCAACACAGTCTTTTTTGTGCCTAGCTTTTTTTTTTTTTTAACTTAGCACATGTTTTCATGGTTCATTAATGTTGTAGCACGTGTCCGTGTTTTCCTTTCATTGTGGAGTGGTGTTCCGTTTTACCTGTCAGCTCATCCTTATGATCTGTCATCAGTCACTGGCCATTAAGAACAGCGTTGCTGTGAATATTTATGTACAAGCCTTTGCGTAGACATTTATTTTCATTTCTCTTGGGCAGATACCTATGACTGGAATTGCTGGGTCAGATGGTAAATGTATGTTTAACTTATAAGGAGCTGCCGAATTATCTTCCACAGCATCTGTATCAATGTACGTCCCCATCAGCCCCACTCGAGGGCGCAGTGTCTCCCTGTCTGCCTTGTTGGCCTCTCTGCTCAGAGCCATTCTTGTAGGTGTGGAATGGTCTTGTTGTGGTTTTAATTTGCACCTCACCGGTGGCCAGCCATGTGGAGCATCTCATGTGCTTACTTTCCGTCCCTACGTCTTCGGTAGTGAGTCATATGTTTATCCATTCTTTATTAGGTGGAAAGAGTTTTTTATGTGCTTTAGGTGTAAGTTCTTTTCAGATATATAAATTACACGTTTTCTGTAAGGATACTATTTAAGTTACAAACAAAAATGTGCTACATAAAATTGCTCATGAAGTCACCATGTTTGTTATGTTAACATAGGAATTCAGTTTATTTGGGCAGTTCCAACATTTCTGACTTAATTCCTTTAAAACTTGTAGGGGTTTTGGTGACAAAACTTTTATTTCCCAAGCCTTACCATGTCGCTGACTGCGTGCCAGCTTACCGTGTGTCAGCTCGCTCCGCTCCTCCATCTCCCTGATGGAGTGGAGCCAGGTCGTAGAGATGAGGTGACCGCACCACAGGGTTAACTCACTGCTTGCAGTCACACTGGAAGCGGCAGAGCCTGCAGGGTTCACACCCAGGTCTGTGATTCCACCCTCTTATCTCTGTGCCATGCGTAACATTAAATAATCTCCTAATGTTCTGGAAGTTCAGAGGGAGGAAAGTTGATTTGGGTTGGGGACATACCAAGAAATGCCTTATGAGGGAGGTGGCATGAGTTCTGTGCATCAGGTCTCCTAGGGCAGATTAGATGTGGACAAAATGATGGTGTGGGAGGAGGGACCCGTTGGTTTGGCCAGGGGCACTGTGTACATGGGAGGAGGAGGAGCAGCTCACGTCTGTTTAAGGTGCCCCTGCCAGGAAAACCTCAGAGGAGAATCGTCCCGGAAGAGCAAGAGCAGCAAACACAACCCGAGTGTATATGGAAACAGTTGTTTCTGTGGTGTTTTAACAAATTCACAGGAAGAGGCAGAATTTACAGCAAGGCCATGCGTAGTCTGGCTCAGCCCAAGCTGTGGAACGACCCTGGCCTTTCAGTCTCTTCGTGGGCTGGAAAGATGAGGGCCAGCTAAGGAGGTCGGTAACAATCTCTGCTGAACAGCGGAGGATAACAGCCGAGTTCACCGATGAGGAGGCCGGCTCCACCCCTCCGCCCGCTCCTGCTCTCCCCTCTCCCCTTAGTCCAGATTTCTACAGAGAAGCTCCCTGTGAGGTACCTCCACACATTCCTGAAGACCTCTGGACGGACAGAGCCGGGAAGAGCAGAGCACCTCGCAGGGAGGCACCCCCGGAACTTGTCCGGATTCCGTCCCTTCTCCTCATTCTAGAAGCTTCCTTTCCTGAATGTGAGAGGCTTTTCAGCAGCCTCCCAGAGACCTCTGAGCTTGGAGACTTCTGCTGGGCTGCAGTGACTGTAGCTCTCAGGAAGGGGCTGCCTGAAGACCAGTCTTGACACTAGGAAGTCCAAGGAAAATGAGCTTTTTCAGGAAATGCTTCCTCTAAATTCCTGTAAATAAATAATTCCTCTAAATAAAAAATTCTGCCTCTGAATAAAGTTTGGAATCTGCGCTACTTAATAAAAGTGAATCTGTTTTCAGTGTGTCATAAACATGTCGGAGAAGCAAATGGGAACATGCCCCTGTCCTGTCTTCTATCCCATGTCTTTGATTTTTGTTTGCAGCCTGCAGAGGGCGCGTCGTGGCTCTTGGTGCTGCTGGGGCAGACCCTGGGGACCCGCCGTGGTCCCCCATTCTGTAGGAAAGCCGGTGAAAGCCAGGCGATCTCCAGTGCTGCACTGATGCCTGCCCGCCACTGACCCATGGACATCATCCCTCCTTTTCCTCCAGAATCTTAAAATATGCTTTTCAACATTTGCTGCCCAAGTAAAGATGAGCAGGTTTCTGTTCTGTGGGTGCTAGTAAATGCACGGAGAACGGGCTCCAAGGGGCAGTAGATTCAGTACAGATTTTTTAAAATCACTAGAAAACAAGCTGCCTGTGCAGGTTTTATTTTTTAATCCATTTATTTCGAGGCAGAATTTTGTAATTTTCCCATTGTTAACATTTCCAAGTGCTCTGTCACCATCAGACTGTTCTGACCTCTGAGCCAGTGTCCTCCCAGAGAAATTACCAAGAGCTTCATTTAAGCCGGTGCTGCTTAAACTGCAGGTTACGGTGAGTGGCTATAAAATCAGTTTGGTGGGTCACAGCTTTCATTAAAAAAAAGGGGGGGGATAGAGAATACTGATTTGTTTTCCTAGTAACATTGATGTTCTTTGGTTGTGTTTGAATATAAATACATGTGATTGTGTATATATATATATATATATGTATATATGTGGATATCGGGTCACCGTGCCAAATGCCCTCCTTCCTAGGAGTAGTGGTCCAAAGAACCTGAAAGGCTGTGCTGCCCACAGGGGGCCGGGACGCACTGACCGTCCGTCCTTTAGTCATCATCGGTGCTGTGAATACTTAGCCGCCCATTCCTATTTGCAGTCCCGAATCCCTGTCCTCTGGCAGCCCCGTGCTCTATCACGGTTTCCCATAACCTGCCACGTTGCTATGTTGCTAATGCTTACATCTCGGCTTTCTCCTCTCCTGGTCGAGAAATACTGTTGATGATTTATTGCCATTTTACTTTGAATTAAAAGCCCCGTCCCCTCTGACCACAGGCTTTGCCTTCAGAAGTGCGGGACAGTCAGCCGTGACTGGCTCCCCCTTCCTGGTGGGAGGAGCCGGGCCTGTAATCGTCGGGAAGCGCCACTCTTCATCTCTGGCAGTGCTTCTGCCGCAGGGTCCAGTTCGTGGGATGGGGATGGTAGCTGGGCAGCTATTAGTGTTTACAGAGTGTCTTTTTCATCCTTGTGTATATTTAAGCAGGTATCCTCATATATATTTCAGTATCCTTATATATATACTTAAAGTGTCTCTTTTTAGCAGGATACGGTTGGCTTTTGTTTTTAAATCCAGGCTGAAAAATTTTGACTGTAATTGAAGTGTCTAGTCTTTTCATATTTAGTGTAAATACAGTTGACATATTTAGGTTTAAGTATACTATCTTGTTTGCCTTCCTGTTTTTTCCTGTTTCTTTTTTCCACCTTCCTTTTTCCTCCCTGCCACCTTGTGGTCTGACTCAGCACCTTCTCTGCCCCTCCTCCCTCTGTGGGCCTGTAACTGGATGTGTTTTTCCTGCCCGTGAATGGCTGCTGCAGGGGAGTGCTCTCCTTGGGCTTTCTGTTAAGGGCCAGGAAGTGCATGGCTTGTGAGCTGTGTCAGGTCTCTGGCATGTATCCGTTCTTTCCCGTGACAGCCCTTTGAAGGTGTGAAGGCCATCGTCGGCTCTCAGGCCACGCAGGAACGGGCTGTCGGCTGGATTTGGCCCTCCGGCCATAGTTTTGGCAACCCCCGCATGCCCAAGTCTAATATAAATTCATTTTTTGCCGTTCCCAGGTGGGGCAAGGACCTTAGGACACATCACCTTTACAACGCCTTTGCCCACCTCCTGGCTTGTCAACAGTCCTTGTGCTTCGTTTTAATTCTCCATCAGCACGGTTGCCCCTGTACTAATGCTCGTGCAGGATTTCCCTGCTCCTCCGTCTCCTGCTGCCCTCTGCCCCTTCCCAATCTCAGGGCTTCCGTCTCAGGGCACTGTTCTCCGCCTGAGGAGCTCCCAGTAGGAGTTTGCCACATTGTCACTGAAAATTTGTCCTTATTGTTGGAAATGCCCTAATTTCCCCTTCAACATTGTTGAAAATGAACTGACCTTAAGTGTGTAGTTGGATACATTTTGACAGATTTATACACCAGTGGAGCCACCATGCCAAAGTTCCCTTTACCTCAGCCCGGCTGACCCCGCCCCCCTGACTGCCCTTGGCCTGCTGCTTCTCATTGTGCGTTAGGTTTGTCTTTTCCAGAGCTTCATGTAAATAGGGGATGATGGTGAAGGGGTTTGTTGGCATTTTCGCTCAGCAGTGCCTGAGCTGTATCCCTGTTGGGTGGACGAGTGTGCGTTCACTTCCGTTGTAAGTGGTGCCCCGTTGCACACATCAGTTTTTCTAATCCACTCACCTCTTGATGGACATGTGGGTGGTTTCCATGTGGGCTGTCAGCACAAAGCTGCTATAAATATGCATGTACAAGTCTTTGTGTGGAAATATGAATTCATTTCTCCTGGATAAAGAGTGGAATGGCAGGTGTATGTCTAATTTCATCAGAAACTTCCCACCTGTTTCCAAAGTGGTCTGCCACATTCCACCCCCGCCCGTGATGCGTAAGTGTGCGGGGCGCTCTGCGGCCGCGTCAAAACTCTTGCCATTCTTAGCCTTGCTGATTTTAGCTTTTCTACGGGATGTGTAGTGCTGTGTCCTTGCGGTTTTAATTTGCATTTGCCTAGTAACCAATGATGCAGAGCACCTTTTCATGTGTTCCTGGCCATTAATTTATATTCCTTAATAAAATATATTCATGTCTCTTGCCAGTTTTTAAATTGTGGTGTTTGTCTTCAGTTCATGAATTTCAGATGTGAGTCGTCAGATCTCTGTCCTGTGAATGTTTTTTGTCAGTCTGGCTTCTGTTCTCATTTTTACAACTGTCTTCTAAAGAGAAGTTTTTCATTTTGATAAAATATGATTTAATAGTTTTTTTCTTTTATGATTTTTACTTTCTGTGTCCCACCTAAGAAATCTTCATCTAGCCACAGTTGTGAAGATTTTCAATTTTTTTTTAATGAAACTTTTGTAGTTTTAACTTTTATGTTTAAGTTTATATCTGTTTAGGTTAATCTTTGTAAATAGTGTGCAGTGAGTCCAAGGTTCTTTTCCTCTGCATGAGCGTCCAGTTGCCCAGCGCCATGGTGGAAAGACCTTCTCTTCCCCATTGAATTTCCCCAACACCTATGAAGAGAATCCCTTGAGGAAGACTGTCTCATTCTGTTGCTCTGTCCTGTTACATTGACCTCTGTCTGTCCTGTGCCAGTATCACATTAGCTTTATGGTAAATCTTTTCCTTTTCAAAGGGTTTTGGCTGTTCTAGTTCCTTGCATTTCCATATAAATTTTAGAATCAGCTCATCAGTTTCTAATAAGCCTGATGGGATTTTTGCCACTACTACATTGAATGTATAGATCAATTTGAGAATTACCATCTTAATAATACTAAATCTTCTGATCCGTGAGCCTAGTATATCTCCCCATTTGTTTAAGTCTTTTAAATCTACCTCAGCAGAGATTTGCAGTTTTTGTAGCTGACCAATACTGTATCTACCATCAGTTACAGGAAATTCTCAGCCTTTATATCTTTGAATATTGCTTGTGTTCTGTCCTCTTGGGACTCCAGTGTGTGTGCACCTTAGAGCCAGTCACAGTATCCACTATATTCCTTGTTCCCCAACCTTTCGTCTCTTCATGCTTGTATTTTTTGAGTCAGCCTCCATTTCTCTCTTCAGTGTTGTCTTATCTGCTGTTCCAATCCATCTGTCAAGGTCTTATTTAATATATTAAGTTTTTGAAGTTCTAGAATCTCCAGAGTTTATAGTTTATAGTTCTCTACCAAAATTTTCCTCCCTGTCCTTTAATTTCTTGAACATATTAAGTAAAATGATTGCAGAGTCTGTGTCTGATGTTGCCATTATCTGAATCCTCTGTCCATCTCCTCCTATCGGTTGTTTTTTTTTTTGGTTTCAAACACAGAGTTTCTCAGTAAATGCCTGGTTATTTTTGATTAAATGCCACAAATTGAAAATGAAAATGGTGCAGAGACTTGGGACGACCTGAGACTGAGGCCTGAGTTATCTCTAGTCCGTCCTCTGAGTCCCGCCCACAGCGGCCTAAGCACCGGTTTCCGTTCTTCACCTGTGTGAGCGTCACGCTCCGCTCAGCGTCCCGGCCTCTCAGTCCTGCTGTGGCATGACCAGATGCCTCCCAGAGAGGTAGCCACAAATGCCAGTTCAAGCCTTGGGCTCCCCGCTCCCAGGTCTGCCCCGTGAGTCCTCACAGCCTTGCCAGCTTTCCAGTGCCTTTTAAAGAGTCTCCCTCCCGCGATGCACACACAGCCTTTTTAGTTCTCAGCCAGAGAATGGTCTGAGTCCCCTAATCTGCCATTGCCAGGAGGGGAACCCATGGTGTCACCTAAACCCCAAGAGATGAAGTGAGCCACACGCCTCGCGGTTCACAGATGCCATTCAGGGCCTGGCTTCTTGGCTCCCCAGACAGCATCGCAGCCCTGTGTGGCCAAGTGTCCCCAGGCTGGGGGCGAGGGGAGCCCGACATCCGCAGGCTGTCTGTGTTTAAACAAGCATGACCCGATTTCCAGCCAGGCTTCTACTGCATCCCGTCTCACTTCTCTCCTTCTAACTACTCAGACGTGGTCCTGCAGCCCAGCCAAAAGAGGGCCTTCGCCTCTGGCTGTCAGTCTGCAAACCACACAGACTGGTGTCTTATCTCACTCTGCACGGAAGATCTCATGCGTGCGAGAGTGGACTTGGGTTATCATCACTTGCATGACAGGCAAGGCACTGTGTCATAGAGATTCAGATAAAAGGAAAGAATGTTGAATTATGCACAGCTTTAAGTAAGAGTGACTGGGAAGGGCTATTGTGGGCATGTGGCTTATTTGGTTCGGGAGAAAGCGCACAGTCGGGTGTGGTGGTTCCCAGCCTTCGCTTCACGGACTTGCCCCCCAACTCCGCTGTGTTTTTGCAGTGATTGAGATGGTGTGTGTGTATTTGTGTATATGTGTCATCTGGTTTCAGCGTGGTGTTCACCAATTGAGAAAATACATGTACATATGACGTGCACATACACACATATTCAAGGACTTGTCACGACTCTGTAAGCCGCCCGCCCGCCACGGGCCCTGCGAGTGGAGCGCCACAGTCTGGTATGCACAGCTTTGATCTCACCAAGAATCTAGCCGTACGCATTGACCTGGACGTTCAAAAGAATCATTTCAAAAAGAAATCACTAGGTTCACGTCCCCTCTTTCTTAGTCATGGAATGTTTCTAAGCAATGAATTATTGGCATTAAGTAATTGAACTAGCCCACAGTTCTCTAATCATTGTTTTCATTAACTCACTTAAGGTAGACAAAGAAAGGTGTATCCTGCTGTATTTGAACAGAATGTGAGATGATTTAAATTATAAAATAATGTCGTTTTAAAGCATCTTCCCTTCTCAGGAAAATTGTTAATAGCCTTCCTCTTATTAAAAAAAATGTTTTATTTATCTTCATTCTGCATGTAGTATGTTTTCAGCATAGATATATTATTAAATACAGATAAGCAAAAAAAAAAATTAAAATCATACATGGTCTCCACCGCCCCAGGACATTCATTGTTAATACGTTGGTGCACATCCTTCCAGACTTCTTCTAAGTATATTTTAGGTATTTTTAACAAAATGTAGCATGTCTTTACATAGTGTTGTTTCAGTGCACTTAAAATTATTTGCTTTTGTGCATAGATACCTGGAGGAGTGGTTAGCAGAACGTTCCTAGTAGTTCTTAAATGTGGAATTTGGGATGACTTGTATTTTTTCACTTGAGTATTTTTAGTGAGTTTGTATCACTTTTTTGGAAACTAGTTTCTCATGGACATTTCACATGCACCAAGCTTATGCTCTCTCAGTGGACCCATAAGTACATGTGGAGCCCCCACTGCACACAAGACGACCGCGGTGAGCAGTGCGTCCACACGGAGGAGAGTGGAGGCCTTGCTCCCAGAGTGCCCAGACTCGCCGAGGACAGCCTGGGCAGACGCTGCAGAGTTCCGTGGGAGCCTCTCCTGTCCTGAACGCCTGGGAGGTCCTAGGTGGGGGGAGGCCCCCAGGAATGTCCTCTGAGAGGAGGCACAACCTGAGGATTTCTCAGTGTCCCGTGCGCCAGGAAGGCAGGAGGGTGGTCTGTGCAGGTCTGAGGGCACGTCAGCTATTTGCGGGTGACAAGGCCAGTGTAGCTGGAGAGGAGTGGGTCTGGGGAGAGGTGAACGGTGACATAAGGACGGTGAATATGCGCTAGGTACAGCATCTCCCACCTATCACTGTGCTGGTCGGGATGTAGAAACTAAGACAAGGGGACACGGGATTTTTGGGTGTCACGGGAGGGAGACAAGGTAGAAGGGCCCCAATGCAGAGCTGGGATGGTTGATGCCAGCCCGCAGGAGCTCTGGCGCACAGGGCACTGCGTCCTGGGAAGGGGCCAGGCCTTGAATGTGCCCCGCTCCGTCACTCACTGGCTGGCAGAGGGCAGCCTGAAAGCGGAGCTAGGGCCCCCGAGTCCTGGTGGAAGAGTCACCCGGCCGGGCTCCTTCCCGCTCAGCAGCGGGTCCTTCCCAGGGGGTCTGGGCGGGGCGCCTCCACTCAGCCAGGCCACCACTGGTCTGAGGGCTGCCGTGGGAGTGAGGGCAGTTGTTTTCAAATAGGGAAGTAACATGAATCAGATCTGTGGGCTGTTAAGATCATGCTGTGCGCTTAGCGCTCTGCCAAAAACTGTAAGGAGATTGATTTATATTGAGGAAAATAAGTCATTGCCCACAAGGAATTTGTTATCTGGTTACACAGACAGCTAACATGCAGGGATCATTGTGGGAATAAACACAGGGAAGAAAAAAGTAAACGGTTAGTGGCATGCCGAAGAAACTCAAGGAAGCAGCAGGTTCTTATTCAGTCCCGACGGAAAAGGAGCTTGACCAAGACTGTCACGTTCAAGGACATCGTCATGGATGTGAGCTTGGAGTTCTGCTTGTGAGGGCTGAGCCCAGATGGGCCCAAGGAAGGCAGGGAGCCTGTCCAGGGGTGGGGGAGTCGGCGGGGACGTCCATGTTGGGCTAGGTGTGTTGGGTCGGCCATGGGGGGCGGCCAGCAGGAACTCTCTTCTCGGCTTCAGTGCAGTGGCTTTGCTGTTGCTCCTCAGGGTCCTGGCAGGGGCCCCCTGGGGCCGTGTGTGGATGGAGAGGGGAGGGCAGGGGAGGGACGGGAGGCGAGCGGCAGTGCAGGCTGCATATGGCCTTCCCAGGATGGCCCCACTTCACTTGGTTTCCTAGCCCAGGGCTCATTAAATTACAGCCTGGGCCGTCTCACCCGCCAAAGGGTGTGGGGTCTGGGCTGCCAGGAGATGATAGCTGGGCTGGGACCACAGGAGGTTAGGTGATGGGTTCTGGGGCACCGTGACCCTGCTCGCCAGCCGGGCGGGAGGAGGCGCCAGGGAAGGAGAAGGTGGCCCAGGAGGACAGGCACCAGGTTGGCGTGTCAGAGCCGGCCTGACGCTTCAGGCACTCGCGATGGTCGGGGTGTGGAAGCCGAGGTGGAACTAGCATGTTGCCAGTATGGGGGGGCTGGGGTCACCGGCAATCCCTGGGCACCTGCGCTGGGAACATGGAGTCCGAGCTGTAGGTGAGCCAGATGTCGGGGAGGAAGACTGACTGGTGGCAGCAGCGGCGGAGGTGAGTGGGCAGCACGCCTTTCCACAGAGGTGTCTGCCGCACCTCCTCTTGAAGTGCCGTCCACTATACTTTTGTCCCATTTTGCACATGCTCTGGCCTCAGTGACTCCGCAGAGAAACTCAGGGCCAGAAGTTGCCAGGCGCAGCACAGTGGGGACCGGAGTCTGAGGTCTCTCACCCTCAGCCAGCTCAGCATTCCAAAAGGAAACCTTGTTACGCTGTCTACATGAGGTTAGCCCTCGATTAACCCCGTGGGTTTAAGTTTAAAAGAACTCTCTTGCCGACTCCAAGAAGGGACTAGAGGTTACCAGAGGGGAGGGGTGTGGGAGGGCGGGTAGGGAGGGAGGGAGAAGGGGATTGTGGGGTATTATGTTTAGTACACATGGTGTGGGGGTCACGGGGAAGACAGTGTAGCACGGAGAAGGCAAACAGTGAATCTGTGGCATCTTACTGAACTGATGGACAGTGACTGCATTGGGGTATGGGGGGGACTTGATAATATGGGTGAATGTAGTGACCACATTGTGTTTCCATGTGAGCCTTCCTAAGAGTGTATATCAATAATACCTTAATAAAATAATAATAATAATTTAAAAAAAAAGAAGCCTCTTGCCTGTGAATGCAGCTCATTGGGGTTCTGTGGTTGCGGTCTTGGTAAATGTGGCCAGCCCACCCTCTGCGTCCCTGCAGAGGCCCCACCACCGCCACCAGTGGCCCAGGGCCTCCACAGGGCTCGGGTTCTGACACTGCAGGGTCTGCCACAACACGGAAAACAGGAACAAATGATTCTGAAGTGATTTATCTAAATGGCATGAAAACCGAGAGAAGTGGGTGGTTGTCCTCCGCCTTGGCCTTCCCGGTGTGGCCTCCAGCCTGCCTGGAGGGGGAGAGGCTGCGGCTGACTGGCTGATCGGCCTGATTGGGCGCAAGGTCCATCCGAACTCAGCGGGGCAGATGGCCTTGTGCCTTCATGAGGAGCTTAGTGACAGTAACTGTGGGCTCTCTAGGAGACTGTGGTCGTTCTAGCTTTGCATTCATCTGCCAGAGATTGTCATGGGTGAGAATTCTGAAAACACTGGCCCTGACCTGACAAGAGTTGGCCTCTGTTCACCCCGGTGGCTTGCCCACCCAGTGCTGGCGACGTGCCAGGGATGCAGGTCCATTCCCCAAGGGGTCGGGCCCTGAGAGACGGGCCTGGACTGTGCCGCCCCAGCCTTCCTGCCATCAGTCCTGGCCCTCCACAAGTGCCCTGTGCGCTGCCCTGCCCCACCGTACCACCATCACGGTTTGGGGGTTTTCTTTCCATTATTTCTCCTTACACGTGTTGTGTGTAATTATGATTGTACAATATTTGTCTTCTTAATGTTATAAAGCAAGCCTTTTCCCACATTATTAAAATATTCATAGACAAGCGCTTAATGGCTTGTAGTATTCCATTGTGCTTGTTCCACAATTTACTTAATCATTTCTCTTGTATTGGTGACATTGTAGTTTCTGACTTCCACTGTTACAAATAAAACTCCGCATACCTTGTTTCTTCACTTCATTTCCGACTTAGAGCTGACGCCTGGAGGTATACTTCACACTTTCTGGCCATCGTGTGTCTGCCTTTCCCAAGTGGACCATGCCAGCTCACACTGCACAGTGTCATGTGTGCTGGCCACAGACTGACTTTAAAGCAGCCCCTCCTGCCCTTGTGAGCCGGTCTGGACCGTCACTGCCAGGGTGCCTGGGACCGTCCTGGGGTCTTGTCTTCACAGGAACAAACTGGCTCAAAGACGGGAGGAGGCAGGCACAGCTGCCCTAAGACAGCTCGCTGGAGTTAGCCCCACCTGGGGTTTTCAGTCCAGAGAAGGCAAGCCGCGGCCTGCCAGCACTGTGCCCGGGGGGCGTGTGCTTCAAAAACTGACGTCTAGGCCTGCATGGCTTCCCTGTCCATGTTGCCCAGACCGTTTGTGTGGGGAACAGCCTGGCCTTGCACGAAGGGAGTGGCCTTTGTCCTCAGCTTCTGGGAGGTAACCTGGGTCACACCAATAGTCAGTCTGAGGGGGCGCTCCTGCCTGGAAGGTGAGACCACATGATTTAGGGTGGGGGCTTTGAGTGTAGAATCAGTCCACCTGGAGATGAGACCTACTAGCACGCGGTTAGCCAGTTAGCTAGCCAGGCCTCCATGGTCGGCACCAGGGCCCCTGGGCCCTGGCCAGCAGAGCCCCAGGTATGTAGTCACACATGGATCCTGGGAGGGGACCACACCCTGACTTGGTGGCAAGGGGTGCAGAAGCCCTGCCTTTGGTACTTTCCTGGACTCTGCCCCACGCATCCTGCCAAGGGCTGGTTTGAATCTCTGTTTCCCTGTAATGAACTGTAACCATAGTAGCTTTTTCTGGGTTCTGCAAGTCCTCCTAGTGAATTACCAAAACTGAGGGTGGTTTTGAGAACCCCGAACTTGGTGGGGGGTGCCAGGTGAAGGCGTGCCTGGAATGCTGCCTTCTAACCTCACAGTCTGGCCAAGTCCTGATGTGCTAGAGACAGAGCTGAGACAATCAGGATGCACTCACTCCTGCCCCATAGCCGTCGCTGCGTCTGCCGACCTGAAATGCAGGTTTCGGCCTGTGAGGGGGGCTTCCGATGTGCCGTGTTCTTCCGCAGGCACAAGCTCACAGGAGTCCTCCCTCCATAGAAAGGCCAGTGCTCTTGCCTGGCACTGTCGGCAACCTCAGTAGTCATCTCAGGAAGGCTCTTGGTGCGCACGCCCACCTCCAGGCACGTGCCGGGCTCCACGTCCGCTGTCCAGCCCTCGTGGTGCCCCTTCCTCCCCCTGTTGTTTCCTGGTGACGTGTCCCTTCCGGGGCAGCGAGCCACGGTGTCCACTGGCACTCTAGGGCCTAGAAGAGTGGTGGTGTAATGCCTTCCCAGGCTGTTTCTCTTGGGAGGTGCCCCCACCCGCACTGAGCCACCACAAGGCAGAGCTTGGGTGCAGCTTGTTAGAAAGTGGGGTCTTTGCTGTGTGTGCTGTTCACAGACCTTCCCCTTCCTGCTCCAGGGCCAGGGCCACCCAGCCACCCAGCATGATGCTGTCCCTTCTGAAGAGAGAGTGGACGGAGAAAGGGACAGCCTGCAGGACGAGGAAGTGGCGCACACCCGCTGTGCTTTCCTTAGAGACCTGGACTCTTTTAAACAGTGGGAATCCTTAAAGATACCCGGCATACAGAGCTAGTTAAAACTGATTTTTAAGTCAGCCATGCTGTGATCAATGACCTGTGTTTTTAAACCTTTTAGTTTAAGTAAACTGGAATCTCTCCTGTTGAGGAAGAATTTTTCTTGAATTTGGAAATCTTTATTTGAGACTTCAGGTGTTCTTTGAGCAATAATGCTGTTTTCGAGTATTTTGCTGATTCTTCGTCTCTTAATTTTCTTGCTATCATGAAGCCTACTTGAGGAAATGAGAAGACTTTTTATTCCTGAAATGGAAGGTCAGAGCCCACATGCTGCAGAGGGAGCTCTGCTCGGCGACACCTGGTTGAGGCCCAGCCTCCGAGTATTACTCACGCAAAGACCATGCCATCCAATGGGTACTATGATGGGAATTATCGATCTGTAAATCCTAAAAATAGCAGGAATCACACTTCAGTCCCTGAACCAAGTTACTGAGAAATTTTCCTTTAGGGAGAAAAAAAAAGAGTTCTCTGTCAGATATAATTTAAATTACTGTCCGGTGGAGACCCTGAAGCTTGCTGTTGAGCAGGCAGAACGTGCCCCTGCCCCGGGTCGGCACTCGCTGCCCCTCCACCGACTTGTCTGTGCCCTCACTCCACTAGGGCCGGCCTCTGCTGCAACGGGGCCTTTCTGGCTTTGCTTGTGCACAGCTCCCTCACCCTCTTTGCCCCATGCTCCCCAGCTCATGTCATGACATCATTTGCCACCACTTCACGTATAACCTCTGTACTTGTTTGAGTCTCAGCTGTCCTTCCCACCAGAATGTAAGCTCCACAAGAGCAGGGAGTTCACAACACAGCCGTCGCTGGTGCTGGCATATGCTTAGCCCTCTGGCAGGCGCCCAGAGATACTATTGGGCACGTGGAAAGTAGGTAGGCCTTCAAGGACCGGCTCTCCTCCCATGGCACTCAGGTTGCAAGTGAGCTTGTGCAGACTGGAGCCACAGGGACAGGACTGAGATGTGGGGCGTAGGATGTGATGCAGATGCCGCTGGTTGCCCAGTGGGGCCCGGTCAGGGCCTGTCTCAGATGGGGAAGCACAAGGATGGCCTCTGTTGCCCTGGGTCTGGTCCCTACCCAAGGAGGCGCCCGACGGAGCCGCACACACGGGGTTCCTCTAGGCGTGGCCGTGCCCCCTGCCTCCACTCTGAAGTCTTTGTCTCCCTTTTGCTCTTTTTCTTCTCCCAGCTCCTTCCTCAGTCACCTGTGGTCAGTAGTCACTAATGAAAACGACTGTGTTTCCTAGGATTCCTGGCCGGCTGAATGACAGGAGGACTCCCCTGGGTGAACTGAACTGGATCTTCACGGCCATCACAGACACCATCGCGTGGAATGTGCTCCCTCGTGGTGAGGCTGCCCATGCGCTCTGCTTGGGGTGGGGGGCCCTGCTTTCTGGGAGGGTGAGGGGAGTCCGGTGGAGACATGCGTCCTCGGAGGAACATGAGGGGCGGAAAGGAGACGCAGCTCTGGAGGCGTCTGTGGAGACGGCCCGGAGTTCCCAGCGTCAGGCGCTCACGCCATGGGTGCAGGCACTGTTCGGCTGGTCTGCGTCACCTCCTAGGCGGGCTCGGCTTGTCTCTCCCCATGGTCGTCGGCACTCCCCTTCTCAGAACCAGAAGTCACTATTAGAGGACGAGTTTGCGGCTTTCCATTGCTGACTGGTTAGGTTTTGGTGTTTGCTTATGTGTGTGTGTGTGTGTGTGTGTGTGTGTGTGTGTGTGTGTGTGTGTGTGTGTGTGTGTGTGTGTGTGTGTGTGTGTGTGTGTGTGTGTGTGCTTTCCATTGCTGACTGGTTAGGTTTTGGTGTTTGCTCATGTTTGTGTGTGTGTGTATCACCAGTGGGAAATGTGCACATTAGCCCCAACTTGCTTGTAAAATTTTCTTTGATGAAATTTTTTTAATGGTGTACTTGCTATAAATGCTGGACGTGAGTCACTGAGGATCCCTTTTTTATCTGCCCTCAGATCTCTTCCAAAAGCTCTTCAGACAGGACTTGCTCGTGGCTAGTCTGTTTCGAAATTTTTTATTGGCAGAAAGGATCATGAGATCATATAACTGCACTCCTGTCAGCAGCCCACGCCTGCCCCCCACGTACATGCATGCAATGTGGTAAGTGTCTCATGGCCAGATGGCCCTAGACTAATGTTAAGTTCTCTAAATAGTACAGTTTTGGTCCATTTCTACAACAGTACAAGTTCAGCAGAATTCCATGAAGCAGAATCAGAAGACTTGCCGCCAGACATGGAGACCTAAGTGGTGGTAGTGGTAGAGTCATCCCTGAATAGGACACACAGGCGCCTCTGTGGCGCTCCCCAGACTGACCAGGCCCCGCGCCTCCAGGCCTTACTGTTCTGCATCTGTACCGTACAGGCGGGACGGGGCCTGCACATGAGTCTAACTCTATCAAGAGAAGGGGCTACTGACTGAATTTATGGAGTGTATCCAGGATGATACCAGAGATTAACACTGTTGGGTTCCTGACCAGCTGATTTGTTGGCCTGTCGCATGCACACACATGTTCACACCATGTATGTGACCTTATTTCATGCGCACACACCTCTGTACACACACACGCATATGACCTTTTATTACTGTTGATAATTTTCCCAAAAACTAGGTCTGCCACTACGCTGCCCATAATAGTATTAACAACAATAATTATGTAAATTGTCTTTAATTCAGACGTTATGTCCGAAGGCACTTGGTTTTCTGCTGTTCCCTTGCCTTTGTGATGCAAGCAGAGTTTGAGGAAGGGTTAAAATGGGGAGATAACAGAGGAGAAATGAGTCTTAGTTGTATCCATCAGTGGGAGAACCCTAACAGATAATTTAAGTGAGCAGTTCACTTCTGGTTAGCCTTAAAAACCATTTATGGTGAATTTTCATGGTCAGGTTTATTTCAGCTAGTCATTTGTTCAAATATGTGCTTGAACCACTTCCCCTGAAACTGGAAACTGGGGAACTCAAGGGTTTGTAAACTCACTGCCTCTCAGATCCTCAAGGAAAATCAGGAACTAGTGTTCTTACCTATGAGGTAAATCCAGATGCACTGTGCCGGCCACAGCCCCAGGCCGGAAACAGGAAGTTAGAACCTGCGCCCTTCGTTCCTTCAGAGTGTGTGGGACACAGCAGAGAACCCTGATGGGGAGTCATAGAAACGGGGAGAGCCCTCCTGAGGGGCCAGCCAGGCAGCCACGGACGTCCCGTGCGAACAGAGTGGCAGCCCGACAGGCCCCACTTCCATTATCCCGTGGAGACTTGCATTAGAAAGGCCTTGTAATACTTAGAATGGATAACTAGAATGAAGAAAGACCCACTTTTTTAGAAGAGCAGAACCTCACATTCCCTTAGGAAAAAGTGATGCCTTAAATCCTATTTCTTTTGAAGTAGGTTTTCATAAACATCTATTATAAAAAAGGAAAGAAAAAGGAAAAAGAGGTGAACAGGGTCAGTACCACTTCTGTGCTTGGACGGAAACTAGTGGAGCTGGAGGAAGTGGGTAGAAGGGCCACGCAGAATGGTGCCACGTCCTGTCGTCGCCCCAGAGACCTTTCTTCAGTCTTGGCCTCTTAGGTGTTTCTAAACTCTGGAACTCGTGTCTGCGCTGTTTACTGTAAGCTCCAAAGTCTAGACACGCCAGCTCTCTTATTGATGCCTCCCCAAGCCAGCCTCAAGGACGACGACCGTGGGCCCCTCTCCTGCTTTGCTGTGGGAGAAACCTGAGGTAACACAGCAACCCAGAGGCCCAGATAAACAGGGGAAGGCCCCCGGCATTTGCAGGTGCGTGGAGCTGCTGTAATCGCTGAGCACTGGGGGCCTCTGCGGTCATGGCACCTGGAGAGGGACATCTGTCCTCGTCGCCCAGCCTTCACGGCCCCTCCCTTCAAGGCTCGGGCTCTGGCGTGGAGCCCTCCCTGCTCCTGGCGGGCGAGCTGTGGTCCTCGCGGGTCGGTGCCATGGAGGCACTTGGAGGTCAGCGGTGGGGCCCCTGGACTCAGCCCGTGGCTGGGGAGGCAGCAGTGGGGGCTCAGCAGCCTCTCCCCTGAAGCCAGGACAAGCATCCAGGACTGTCTCGTGACGTGAAGGGCCGGGCCACTCTCCTCTCCGGCAGGCTGTCCTGGATGGAGGCTCCAGGGAGGGCATCCTGTCAGCAGGGCCAGCACACCTGATTTCTGAACACTGGTCCAGCAGCCTCGCACTGTAAGAGACGTGGTACCCCACTGTGTCCCGGGCTTCCGTTATTCCACGTCTGTCATTTTGATGGGTCATGTGGAGATTGGGACCCACAGAACAGAATTTCTCTCCTCTAAGCATCCATCTGCCAGGCTTCCAGCCAACCTAGTTCTCTGAAACATATTTTCCTAACCCAAAAAGGCGACCCTTCCCAGTTGGTTTTGCAGAGCTTGTCCCTGGCCCCACTGGGTCTGTTGTGGTGAATGCAGGATGGGCTGAAATGAAGTGGCCAGCAGCTCCTGGCTGGCACTGGGGCAGTGCCTTCCTGTGTTCAGGGAACTGGATTTGTTCATGTGAGTGTGTCCGTAAAGATCAAATCATAGCGTTGCCATTTGCAGCTCTCCGAGTTGAGTTGAAAGATGCCGCCCCACTGTCCCAAAATCGTCCCACAAAGGAGGTCCTTCCAGCAGGAAGAGGGGCAGGTGATCGATAGTCCTCCATGCCCGGCTGTTCCTCCTCCAAAGGTCTGAACCTGTTTTTGTGTACTTCATGGTTTTTTTGTGATGTTGTTTGATAGACATTTCAGAGGAAAGGTTCAAGGGAGAGTAAGCTTCTAGGAGGTGAAGCATGAATGCTGCTTGGCAGGTGCCCTGCAGATGTGAGGGGGCGGCCCTGACCATCACAGCCTGCCACCGCCCTGGGGACCCGAGAAGTGCCTTAGACTGTCTTCCGAAGGCTGTGCAGACAGGTGGGGCGGGGCACGGCGGGGGGCAGGGGGCCTGCACGCAGGCAAAGGAACATTACGTGTT
Source organism: Smutsia gigantea (assembly GCA_032199065.1). NCBI lineage: Eukaryota > Metazoa > Chordata > Mammalia > Pholidota > Manidae > Smutsia > Smutsia gigantea. The sequence goes on from JAVSCE010014156.1 coordinate 69,204, forward strand.
TTGAACTTTTTCTTTTTTGAACCTACACCTCAAGCGAGATCTTGTGCACCATTCTAGCATTTCACATGCAAGTAAAGAAGCCATTTTGTTGGTCCTTCAGCCTGGGAGGAAGGATGGTCCAGGTGCAGGTGGCTCACACTGAAGTGAGCTTAGTGATAGAGCACTGAATTTGAAAGCCCAGGGGAGCAGATGTACTGAAATTAAAGAGATTATGTGCTGAAAGCAGAAACAGAAACTTACAAATTAAATACACATTATACGAGAATCTGTTGGCTTTTCTCTGATGGACATAATGTTGTATTTAATAATAGGAAACCCCACCCAAGTATCACTACATGGAAATAGAAATTTTACCCTCTGAGAAAAGTAAGGAGTGTAGCTATTACCTATTGTTGAATAACAATATTACTGCAGATTTAGTGGCTTAAAACACACACAGTGGTGATGGCATGGGGCAGGGGTCCAGGCATGGCTCGACTTGGCCTTCCCCTGAGGGTCTCACCAGGCTTCAAGGTTGCCCACCGTCCCTGCCACGTGGGTCCCCAACGTGGCCTCATGCCTCCTCAGAGCCATCAGGGAGCCGGTGTCCTGTGCAATGTGCCATGATCATGGACAGCCATTCTGTCACCAAGTTCTCTTGCTGGAAGTAAGTCCCAGGCCCCATGCACGTCCCAGGGAGTGGACCATCTTCAGAGCCTCCATCATAAGCAGGATCTTACTGTAAAGTGTTCATTAACTGCTGAAGGTGGACAGCTAGGGAGCCAGTGGGGACACAGTGCAGAAGGCATGGTGCAGCAGGGAGGCACTGGGGCCTGGAAAGCTGACTGCCGTGGTCTTCACTGAGGCAAGGGAATGGGAAGTGATCAAAAGGTGATAAATACAAAAGTAATAATACCAGTGACTGACCTGGTAAGTACTACTGGATGTTGCGTGTTCTAAATGCTTTGCATGTTCTAAGCCATTGCCCCTCACGACAGTGTGTGATGGAGGTGTTGTCGTTCACTCCTGGCTTACAAGCGAGGAACGGGGAGACACATAGCCCGGCTGTCTCCATGCCGACTCAGCACATGTGTGCGTGGTCATGAGCTTCCAGGCCTGACTGGGCCTGTAGACACACCCCCGGGACAGGAGAGCACCACGCAGTCATGACATGTGATGGGGACACGGGTGGGTGGCCTGGCATGTCATGTTACAAGGGGCTGATGTGCTGTGGTGCACAGCATCGCCGTCGGCAGTCAGGAAGCTGTCGCAGCACCCAGGACTTCATCTAGTGAACTGTCCAGTGATGTCACTGTGCCTGGCGGGGGTCAGGGTGGGGCGGTGGCGTGTCTTCTACAGGACACTGTGTAGGGCAGTGTCCCTGTGCCCGGCTTGGAAGGTAGGGTGGCATGGCTTCTACAGGACGCCGTGCCTCCCCCCGGAGCCCTCCGGGCCGGTGTGCCTTGTCCCTGGGTGTCAGCCAGCCACACCCCACCTCAGGACACCGAGCCTTTGGCTTCTCCCTCCAGCTGGACATGGAGGTGGCAGGGCCTAAACAGCCCACTCTGGAATCTTACTCATCATGATGTGCCCTGCCGTGGGTGTCAGGCCTTGGACCTGCCAGACTCTGGGCCTCTCCCCTTGGCTGTGCCTTGCTGGCCTCTGGCTTCCTGACCCCTGACCCCTGCCTTGAGCAGCACACTCCCAGCCCTGAGGTCGATTGCCTGACCCCCGACTTTGCTTTGCATCTCCTGCCCACCCCCACCTGCCGCGTCTGCTTCACATCCACCTGTCTCAGCCCAGAGGATGAATGAGCAGGCCGCTGAGGGGCCTGGGGGCATGGCCAGGGAGACATTCTGAAAGATTGACGATTAAAGCCATCCATCAGAATGTTAGCTGTGTTGGAGGAACTGGGAGTAGCCCTGGTACCTAACAGAATCAGGGTGTGACTAAAATAGGTATACCTGAAAGAATGTAATCAATCTTAAAGTTATGTCTATGAAGATTATTATTACACAAAGTATATGTTAAATGAGAAAAACCAAATTGTATCAGCAGTACATTTATACCGATGTTACAATATACAAAATACAGCAAGGAAGGGTGCACGGAGCCGGAGCAGCGCGTTGGCGCCAGTCCGGGCACTGCGTCGCAAGGCGGGGCTCCGCGGTTAGAGGTCGGCAGGTACTGCGTTTGTGATTATAATCTACATGCAGTTGTTTTAGCCTTCGAAACACTAAAAGCTATTTTTAGAAATTGAGTCATTATGGTTAAAACGTTATTTGTGAAAAATATAAAACTGGAGACAGAAGAAATCATTGAGGACTTCTTTGCCTGAAAAAGCTGGTAACTAGTAGGGTTCCCAAAGGCATGGTACCTGGACGTGGTCCCATTCGATGTGTCTCTAATGTGGAAGCTCATTGAGGTCCACGTGGGAAGTTATTCACAGACGTTAGACCCAGTCCCATGGTAAGTGCAGCAAATCGCGTGGTCCCTGTGAAACCAAAAGGCTGGAATGGTCAGTGTAGCGGATAGCTGCCCACCCATGATGTGCCGACATTGGGTGGGCTTCGTAAAGACACTAAGGCCGTTCTAGGAAAATATGAAAGAATGTCCACGTATCTACCGAGTGTCAGGTCCTAGGGTCCCAGTCTGGGAAGATTGACATAGCCTCTGCCTTCATGGAGTTTGAATGAGGCTGAGAAATGCTCTTAAAAAAAGCCGTCCAACTGTTCTGTAGGGAATGGTCTCTGATCAGCAGACGCTGGGGCTCCCGGCACCAGAGCAGAAGAGCAGACTGCCTGCCAGGTGTTGTTCCAATCTGGGGCAGCCTCCCACCAAAGCTTTCTGGTCGACCTCCTGGAGTTGCTGACCACGTTGCCCCTGGGCTCCCTCCTCCATGTCCCTAAGAGTCCTACCCGCGACTGAAGCCATGCACTTAGACCCTGAGAGAGGGCTGTGTTCTTGAAGGGGCACCGTCATTACACATCTCACGCAGGCAGACCATGCGCTCAGTCCGCTAAGTCTGTTCATGCCGTGCTAGCTCAGCACCAGCTGTCTGGGCCTCCTCCCTCGTCTCCCTGAGCCCCTCGCTGCCCCGCAGGGAGCCCCGAGTGGTCCCTGCACCTGTAGCCATTCCTGGGTTGGGCCCAGCGGCTCAGGTCCCTCCTTCCTGCGCTGTTCTGCCTGAGTGCCTGGAGGCCAGGGTGGGCAGAGTGCCTTCAGTGTGCTGGTTTAGGCCGGAGGTCCATCCCCCAAGGGAGTTGCAGCCTGGAGACGGGATGGTGGTGTGCTTGCGGGTAAGAAAGGCGAGCGTCGCTCGAGGACGCAGCATCCTTGGCTCAGAACCAGCGTGGCGCCTGGCCCCGCTCTGAAGGATGCCAAGGAGGAGCGAGGGGAGGGAGAGTGCTCTGGGCCTGCCCAGCCTGACGGGCGCTGGGGGAGGGCGTGGCTGTGGCCGGAGCAGCTGCAGAGCAGGCGGCCTGACTTCCCTTGCTGGGCTCGGGGCAGGCTCGGTCCGGAGCCGGAGCTGGTGGGGGCCAAGCCAGGGTGCACAGCGTGGATGGCCAGGAACAGCCAGTGGCGGGGAACTGTGTGGGAAGGAACGAAAGACAGTGGCCTGGCGGTGGCAGCACGGTTTGATGGGAGGAGCCATATTTCAGAGCATTTGCTTGCTGGGAATGACAGGGTTTAGTGACTGATTATATCCAGGTTGAGACAGGTTGCGTGGAGGGGCCTCTCCAGGGTTCCGCTTGAAAAGTTGAGCGGATGCCGCTGCCTGGCGTGAAAACTGAGAGCGTTCAGACTGCATGGGGTCCTGTGTTGTGCCCAAAGGCCACTTATGGAAAGAGTCCCTGTCAGGTCTCAGAACATAAAAAATGGCTTTTCCAGAAGCCTGTGGTGGGCTGCAGAGTGGCCTGGCCCCCAAAGCATGTGGCGCGTTCTCAGTCTGCACAGATGAAGGAGCCGTCAGCCTCGAAGGCCTTCGGCAACATTGACCGCCTCATGCCCCTTCCCTCCTGTGGCAGGCGCTGCTGGGTGCCTGAGCGTCCTGGGGGGCCTTTGGCAAGGAGGCCACAGTGGTGGGGGCCCTGTAGGCCTCAGAAGGGAAGGTGGAGGTGTCGGCAAGGTGGAGGCAGGCTGTGTGGCGTGGCAAGAGCAGCAGAGCTGCAGTGTCTGGACTCAGCTCCAGCCATGGCTGCGTGTGGCTGTCTTGATGCACAGTAAATTTTAAAGAGTAGCCAAAAATTCATATTTTCACTTACAATTTCTTTATCTTTTTAATGTTGGTATCTAATATAGTATTTTAAGAAACCATTCAGAGGGCCAAACTAAGCCCGTGGTAGGGCCTGATACCGACGGTAGGCTGCGCACCAGGGACTCTGCACCAGGGACAGCTGCCCTGCAGAGGAAATGGGGCGCAGCTCCTCGGTGCCCCCAGGGCCCCTGAAACACTGGCTGTGCAGCGGGAGGAGTTCCTGGCATGGCCGCCCCCCGCCCCGTGAGCCTGCTCTGCCTGTCTGTATGCAAAGGTCCTCTGCCCTTTGGGATCTTTTCCTAAAAGGCCTGCTACCGTGGCTTTCTATCTCCATATGCTGAGAAGTGCTAAATAAGTAAAACAAAAGGGTGGTTCTTGCGGAAATCAATGTGGTGAGATTTCCAGGGAGGAAGAGCCATGTATGTGTGGGGTTCCCTCCAGATAGGGTTTCCTGCGACAGTGCTCACGCAGGTCTGCAGCCAAAGAGTAAACATTAGTCAATCCCATTAAATGTTGAGGATTATACCATTAACCTGCTTTGATTGGGAATCAAATATAAAATCAGGCTTTACATTTCAAGAAGAAACATGTTCACAGGAACATAAGCAGTGAAGGACAGGAGAGGCCAAAACGTGGTCTGGCTGGTCAGCAGGTCCCCCGACGGCTCCAGCTGCCGCCTGCGCACTGGCCTCTCTCAGAGCCTGCAGGCCCCTCCCCAAGTCCTCCCGACCAGAGAAACGGATTTCCAGGCCAGTGTGAGTTCATTAAGCATACAAGAAATTCAGGTGAATTCATTTAGTGGTAAGTAGACCCCCACCCAAATTTCAAGTGATTGCAATTTTTTTAATGCTGTTTCCAAGCTCTCTATTGAAAGTGACCTTAATCCTAGTCCCTGGGAATCGACCGGCTTCAGTGTGCAGCTGCTGCTTGCCAATTCCCTCACTGAGGTGCCAAGCGCAGGTGGGAGCCATCTGAGGTATTTTGAAGACGGGCTATGCGTCCCAGGGGAGTGTCCCAGTGACAGCATCTTGGTCCTGTACATGCTATCTTGCCCACTAAAGAGTAATGAGCTTCCAGGGGACAAGGCACGCGTGAGAACCCCACGCCCCCAGGGAAGTGCCTGTCCCCCTTGGCTTCCCAGAGGCTGGGCCCCTCGGCTCCGCACCCGCATCTGCTCAGGCAACTGACACCCACCAGAGGATCAGCCTCGCTCCAGGTGCCGTGACACTTCAGCCAGTTTAGTGCAAGGCCCCCGGCTACGCCGTGCCCCACACTGTGAGAGAGCCACCCACAGCTGGTGATGACTTTGTTTCCTTATAAAATCATTCAGAATTGTTTTACCAAGTTGGACATCAGAATACTTGCTCTAAACACTAGGTCAAGCAGCTCCGTGGATATGCGGCCACACCCTGTCGAGGGACTCAGACTTGGTCAAAATGGAAAGATGCAGTTTCTGCCCCTGGCAGTAGTGCGATGCAGTGGTTAGTGGGTAACCCAGAGTCCAGCAGTTTTACAAACAGGTATCTGTGTCTCTTTGCCATGGGACCCAAGTGCAAGCTGTTGGGGCCCTGGCCTCTTCCAGGCTGGAGCTGCTCACCGTGGCCAGCCCAGGGGCACGGCTCATCTCTGCCCTGGCCCTGCAGCCGTGTCTAGCACACCTCTTCGGTGCTCTCCATCCTGGGTAGCAGGTGCCCAGCTCAAACTCCTCTGCTCAGAGGACGAGGCAGAGCTGCTCCCAGGGAGCAGGCCATGGGCTCAGTGGCAAAGACAGTGAGGACATGAGGCCCAGAAACCGAAAAGGTGGTGCTCAGCTGTGCTTAGGTCCTGCCACCTGCCGTCATGGTGGGAGGTGCCCTGGACACCTGGTGCCAGTGTGGGCTCCTTGCCACGAAAGAGTACTATGGGCTTTTGCAGAGCTCATTTGGGTGCTAGAACACCTTGCCCCTCCTCGTAAATAGAGCAGATTTTGTACATCCCCGGGGAGTGCACAGCCATGGTAGTCAGAGCATCTGGGATAAATAATTTACCATCCAGTTACTATGTTCCTTGGGTGGTGATGGAGAGGTTGAATTTTTAGCAGAAGGAAGAAGGGAACAAAGCCTAACAGAAATTGAGGTTAAAACACAAAATAATACACATGCACACTTGGCTTCCAGCGGGGGCGCTGATGATAAAACGCACAGTGCCTGGTTCCTGGTTAATTTTTGATGCAAAGCCATCAGGAAGTCGTTCTCCTTCGCTCTCAATTTCAGCAGGTCCTGAAGCCCTTGCATTTCTCTGCAGTAATAACCTGCCCCTCCACTCCATCGAGGGTGCGCGTGCTGATGGATCGGAGCGGATGGAGGCCACGCTTGGAAGGCTTTCCTCCCAGCCCACAACTTGGGCACCTGCCATCTAGGCCCATTCCTGAAAACCCGCGCTAGGCTGGATGGCATGTTTTCTGTGACGCACGGAGCAGCCCGCAGCCACACACTCTGCCGCAAGCTGCCGGGAGGCCCATCAGTCGCCCGCCCTCCCAGCTCTGCTCTGGCCCCCAGACTGCTTCACCCTTCTGTGGGGGCAGACACCTCCCCGGCCCTGGGATGCCCACTGCCAGAACCCAGGCGGCAGCTGCAGGAGCCCACAGTCCCGGTCTCTGGATCTGACAGGACTTTCCTGCTTTCCCCACCGAGAATCCCAAGTCAAGACTCCGAGTTCATTTTGGTTTTACCCTAGAAAATGCAGCCAGATTTGATCAGCTGATAAACTGCTCAGTGGGGTCCATTGCTATGCAGTTAATGGGAGCTCAGAGGTCCTCTAACCTGACCCTTTCCTTCTGTGAAGATAAACAGCCAGAAGCCCAGGTCTGATAGGGTGGCCGGCTTGCCCAGCGCCGCCCACTGCACCCTCCCCAGGACCTCACTTAGGCTTACTGCCCTCCATGGGCTGACAACGGTGTTGGTTGTCCTGTTTCCAGGGGGCCCCTGACATCCTCATGCGTTGCTGCCTGTCCTAAGTGCCTTCAACCAAGTGTCTCTTCCTCTCACCTGGGCAGCTGCACCCTGAGCAACTCTCTCCATGGCTCCCAGGGACCTCAGCCCCACCCCTCCTCTGTGGCTCCCCTGCAGCTGCCTCCCATCCCCGGGGCACAGGTCAAACACAGCCATCTGGGCCGCTCCTCTGGCCTGGAAATGTGCTGCTGGTTGAGGACCCATCCCCCCAGTGGTGGGCCACAGGGGGCCGGGCCTTAGGAGCAGTCTTGCCAAGTGGTGATGACGAGGGTGGCACTTCTTAGGGCTGTGACCCTCTGGCCCTGATGCAGCTGCGTAGGGACTGTACAGAGGTTCTTTTTGGGGCAGCCTCATCTTCTGATGCTTCGTCTAGAACCCAGCCCGGACCTCGTTTTTGATGGGCTGCTATTCTTCCAGCTTCGTGGTTTTGATGAGATGGGGCCAGTGCAGGGCGTGTGCACCTGCTGTGGAGGAGGGCACCAGGCGGTGGCTGCAGCGGCCCCCAGATCAGGGCTGGCTTGGGGCCAGCTGCCCTGGACCCCACCCACTTCACACCTCCACCTCCCCTGGCATGTACACACTTCCAACTCCTGCAGTTGAAACTTTTTATTTGATTAAATTCAAGGAATCTTTATAGAGCTTAATTGCAATAATTGGCTTTGCTTCCATCTTAACAAAGAGAAAACACTCCCTCAGTGCTGCTGAATAACCACTCTGCCTGCAGTCCAGGCACTGATTGAGCATATGGGAGCTATTTATTGCCTGTACTTTGAGGCACTTTTGATTATCTGCTGATTGCCTCTTAATTAGATTGGTGGGGGAAGGGCTTACTTGTGCAGAGGGGCCAGTCTGCAGGAAATGAAATCTGTTTCGTGTATCTGGGTGACGAAGAGGCATTCTCTAGTCATTCTTGTTCATCTGAAATTTTTACTGTTTTCCTGGATGTTTATATTTTTCATTCATGTTCAGATCGTTTATGAGGACACCATGAAAAGGTGCCTCCTACATGCAAACACATCTTCTCGTTAGTCTAAATACATGACAAGGAACCCCGTGTCCCGGGAAGTTGCCCTGGGGAGGGCATTGCAGTGGGGCTGCAGTGCTCAGAACCAATCCGCTTTGCTGATCCAGGCTGCTTCCCTGAGGAGTGCATTTCTAAAAGAAAGGGAGTGAGACTGAGCAAGTCCTACACCCTTGGGAGCCCACCCTGGGATCTGTGGTGTGGGGAACATGAGGCGGCTGCGTCCAGTGCAGCATTCATATGGGGCGTGACAGCAGGCCCAGGGCCCCACAAGGACTCTGTCGTCAGCCCATTTCACAGGTGGTGAAACTGACCCCAAGGAGGTGACGCCATGGGCGCAGGCCCCAACTTAACACTGCTCCGTTTTGTACATGTGTCAAGCCAAGTCCCAGTGCCCTAAGAAATTGCAGAGAAGGTAACCAAGGTCACTCACCAGAGACTGTTGCCTTTCCACCTTGAACAAGCACGACCTGTCTCATCCCCCGTGGCCTGTGTTGGGCACAGGCAGTGCTGGGGATGGTGGGCCAGTCCTGACTCTGGGGGCAGGACGAGGGGCATCTGGGGCAGTGGGGCCACAGGCATATCCTTTTCTGATGAAGTGCCTTGGCCTGACCGAGTGCACTGTGGCACCTGCATGTGTCACTGCCGCTGTCCGGCACCCAGGTGCCCACCTGCCCCATCAGCATGCACATACCAGCAATATTCAAGTTAATAGAAACCATGTCAGAAAATTCTTTTTCCCAAGCTTCTTTTCCATTTCAGTTAGACAAAAAATGTCACAGAGCGGCTCTGGTGTGCTGCCAGCTGCATGCTCCTGCCTCTCCTTGCCCATCAGGGCCCACGGCGTGGTCCGCCGCTCTGCTGTCACGGCTCCTCACGGGTGAAGCCGTCAATAATGCTGGCGTTTGCTCCTCTCTGCTCTCTCCCCAGGCAAGCCTGGGACCTTGCCGTCGACATTTGTCTGTCACAGCTGCCTACGATCATCGAGGAAGGCACTGCATTTCGGGTGAGTCCCCCTGAGGGCTTCTTCTCAGCACCTAGTCTGCAAAGCCCCCAGTCAGTGTGGTGTCCCTAGACTCTGGGGTTGGATTTTGTTCACCCACATAGGAAAAAGATGCAGTTAGCCAGAAGTTTAAAAGATTGCATCAACCAGGGCTTAAAGTTAGATTTTGAAATGGTGAGCTCTTAAAAATTTATTCTCTTAAAACGTTGCTCTCATAAACCTGCTTTTCCTAGTGCACACTCCCCATGCAAACACATCCCGTGTTCCGTATGCTAGCTCTTCAGCCATGTGTACATTACGGGTTTCCCAGGACTCTGGGCCCTGTGAGGGTATAATGTTCACCCTAAGGAACTTCCTAGCCCCAGGCCATGGTTGGTAGATGCTTGAGGGTCCACCAGCTGCCCTTTTACCCAAGTCAGGCCCGCATGCCTCGGTTTCCTCGTTTTACAAGGGGAGTTACAGTGTATCCACTTCCCAGGGCATGTTAGGCCTGAAAGAGTTAGCATCGGCTAAGAGCTTGGGACAGAGCCTGGCACATGGCTTGTGTGGCCAGGGTTCCCCGCCCTTAGTGTATTCAAGGGGCACCAGTGCCAGCATGTCATTCCCTGAGCCCAGGCCAGGGGCGCTGTGTCTGGGACAGGTGATGCCATCACTACAAAAGGGTTTGATTTTTAGGATCCATCTCAGCCATCAGGGGAGCTTGAACCAACTGACGCCCGAGCTTGAGTGCGTGCATGCACACATGCATGGGGGTGTGCATATGTGTGTGCATGTGCGTGTGCCTGGGATCTGATGTGCCCCCAAGGCCGGGCTGATTGGGCAGAGACACCCCTCTTTGTCTTGTGTTTCCTCCCTCTTCATTGCTTGGCTTTTGTCACATTCTATTATGTACATTTTCAAACGGACAGCAAAGTTGGGAGAATTCCCCAGTGAACACCATGTGCCCACCACTCAGTTCTGCCCTAAGCATTTACCACACATGCTCCAGCACGTCCGTCCCTCTGTCCAGCCATCTTTTCTTAACGTGCCTACCAGGAAGTCGTAGACTGCCCAGTGTGGAAGCCGGCAGGGCCTTCCCTGGCTCTCACCAGTGTGTTTGGCATTGCCTGTGGGGCCTCTTCCCCACTAGATCTCAGCTCTAGGGTAGGACCAGTCCCCGTCCCCTGCAGCCAGGTGGCCCTTCAGGTGCCTGAGCCCCCCAGGGAGGGCAGGGCCTGTTGGCACAATCACGCATTTGGAAAATCTTCTGCGTGTTTTACTTTGTACCATTAAGGGATCAGAACAGCATGCCGTTACATAAAATAACCCGTCCCTGTGTTCCTACCCTTCGGCTCTCGCGCCAAGATCCTTTCTGATCTACTAGAATCAATATTCTGCATTCGGGAATGATTTCACCCAGTTGTGCCAGGGAGGGGGTAACTGATCAGACCACATGCCAGCTTTTAATTTGGTTTTCACTTTTTTGGAAGCATAATATACATATAGAAAATTGCATGTATCATAAATATGCACCTTGATGAATTGTTCCACGTTGAACATACAGGAGGGCCTGGCACCCAGATCAAGCATGTTGGCAGCCTCACAGCCACTGCCCCCCGGCGCTGCCCCTCCCCCCCCCCCACCAATGGTGAGCACTTCATTGCTAGGTCTTGGGTGCATCTACTCCCACAGAGACAGGTGCAGCCTTCGTGTCCCACGCTTTCACTCAGCATGAAGTTTCCTCCACATGGTGGTAGGTACCTCTTAGCACAGTAGGGAATACCCCAAAGGTCCTTTGTCCACCCCGTGGCCAGTGGGCATTTTGAGTTTCCAGGTTGCAGCCCTGACAGGTCTTGCTGGCCAGGTGCCTGAGGCAAAGGAGAAATCAGCAATACTGAGCCTGTCTTTACTTGAACCTTTGGTATTTTGTTCATTAGGAATTTTTGCATTGAGTTTTATTTTTTTTTAATATTCTGTTGAGGTATTTTTTCTCAATCAGTGACGTTTTGGTGCCCTTTAACTTTTGTGCCTGAGGTGAACGCCTCCCTTGCCATGCCCTGGTGGGCCCAGCCAGCTGCTGCTGAGGCCTGCCGGCTCAGGTACATTTGTGCCAGGTGCGTGCACCCAGAGTGACATTTCTGGTCACCAGGTGTGTGTATGTTCAGTTTTAATAGATACCGCCAGTTTTCCAAAGTGTTCAGTCAGTGTGCGCCCACGCCCACAGCTCTGAGCGTTTCAGTTGCTCTGTATCGTCGTTGGTACTTGGCATCTCTACCTTTTGTTTCTTCTGGCTCTTCTGGCGCAGTATGAAAAGGTATTCCATTGAGACAGTATCTTGCATTTCCCTCATGGTTAGTAGTGTTGAGCATGGTTTTGTATTTTTATTGACCATTTGAATATCCTCTTTTTTTATTTGCCTGTTCGAGTCTTTTGATAATTTTTCTTCGGTTACCTGTTCTGACTGAGTTGTAGAGGCTCTGTATTCTGAACATGAATGATTTCTCATGCACTGTAAATATCTTTTTTCATTCTGGGGAGCTTCATTTTCACTTTTTCAGTGTTTTTTTCTTGACGAACAGAAGTTTCTTGTTTTAACATAATCCAGTTTACCAATTTTTTCTTTCATGATTAGGTACTCTGTTTAAGAAATCTTAACTTACTCTGAGACAAACATCCTGAGGAGATGTCCTCCTTTTCTTCTGAATGCTTTGTGGTTTTGCCTTTCACATCTCGACCTGCAGCCTGTGTGGGATCTACTTGTGTGTTTGGCGTGAGGTAGGGGTCGGGTATCTAGCACACCTCGCGCCGGGGACCGTCTGTGGGCCATTTCTAGGTTCCCTCCTCTGCTCCTCTGGTCATCTTTGTCCTTGGACAAATACCAGATGGGCTTGGTGGTGAGAGCAGTTTTGATTGAGGTTACAGTGGATCCATAGATTGACTTGGGGGAAGTTGACATCTCTGCAATATTGAGTCTTGGCTGTAAATGGTGCCTTTTTAAATTTCATTGTTTTTTCTTCTTCGTGTATATATTGTGTACAAGTGATTTTGTATAGCAACTTTACTAAATTCACTGTTTTTTCCTAATAATTTTCCTATAAATTACTGGTCTTCTCTTAAAACCTTTTCAGACAGACTAAAAGAAAGCCTTGTATGTATGTCACTCTTCCAAAGTTAGTAGTTGGAAGTGACAGATTTTAATTAATAAAGAAAAGGACACCTATCAGAATGGTGCTCATTGATGAAGGGAGAGAGGTGAGAAATATTCGCAAAAAGTGGGAAACTTGGACAGCTGATTTTCTCAAGGGGCTTAAACAGTCCTTCGCAGGCTGAGTGCTCTGACAGGCAGATTGGATTGGAAGCCCTTTGGCCACTTGGCGGCCTTCTCTTGTCTCTGCTTTTAAGTAGTGAGATCGCCATGAACAATGAGTATATCCCTCCGCTGACAGGACAGACATTGGCCAGCATCGGTGTGTTTCGACCACGGACGGCAAGTGGGAGGAGGAAGTGTGTTGAGACTAGCTTCTCTCTCCCATGGCAACGACACAGAAATCTGTGTAGATCAGCCCCAGTGGTCGAGTGTGCCTCCTGGTGCCCATCTATGCGTCTCGCTTTCAGCCCATTGTTTTCAGACCCCCAAACTCTCTGACACGTGGGCTGACAATGGAGGAGAGACCTCTTGGCATCAGGATTGTCCTGGAAAGCCCTGGCCACATGACCACGTGACTCAGAGCCCCTGCCCACAACAGTGTGAGTGTGCCCCCAGAACACTCAGCCTGGCTTCCGGTAGCTCTGACACACTTTGGAGGTAATCGTAGAGATTTGGCCCAAAACATCAGCCTGTGAATCACCCCACATGGGTCAGCTCTCAAGATGCTCCACAGAGTGTGGCTTAGCCATGGCACCTCACTGGTGCCGGGCAGCTGCTCTGATTCATCAGCTTCCCGTGGCTGCAGGAAGCGTGACAAACCTCAGGCGAAAGCTTCTCCCTCATTGTGAGCTTCAGGCAACTAGACTGGCTTGTTTGTCTGTGTGGAGCAGTTTCTCTGGCAGCGCCCAAGTATCCAGGGCAGAAACTAACCCAAAAGGAAGGGAGAGGAGACATACTGTTACCCGACTTCCCCTCACAGGCCAAAGGTTCTCCCACACTTAGCAAAACTGTTCTCGGCAGATGCAGGGAGAGAGCCCTTAACAAGATTATTGTTTTTAAACCACTTAATGAATGATTCACACTTAAAAACAAGAGCGTCACTGGGGCCCCATTCCAGTGCACGGGCTGCCGTTCCGTAGGCTGACGTTACAGGAGCAGTGCCAGAGCGCGGCCTGTTCCCTGGGCTCCCGTCATGACGCCTGATTCTGGGGCCTGGGGCCGCCCACCAGGCCCCTCTGTGGAAGGCCTGGAGCGCACACTTGGAGCTCGGCTCACAGATGTGCCGAGGCCCTGCCCACAGCGTAGAGTCGTTTACAGGCACGTGTCCACAAGGCCCACACGGCCAGAACCCAGGGACCAGGGCCACATCCCTGCTGTCCGCCCTGCCGTCCTCACACAGCCACCTGCTTTCCCCCTTGGGAAGAACACAGAAAGGGCCAGAGAGGCTGGTGGATGGGAGGCAGAGATAGGCGCCTTTGGAATTCCTCTTCTCTGGGGCTGTGTATGAAGTGAAAGTGGCTGTAAGAGGCAGAAGACCCAGCGGTGCCATTGCCCGGCTGCGGCGTTCCCGGCCCACCGTGCGCCTGAGCTGCCTCTGTGGCCCCCCATCCTTGCCCTCGCCGCACAAGCGCCCACTCCGCAGTGCCGCTGCAGGACAGACCCCCCTCCAGCGTGCCGGCCTCACCATGCTCCCAGCTCACCAGTTCCCGGCCCCGCAACCCCAGCGCCCACTGGCCCTCTCACTCCGCTGGCCCCAGATCAGGAGCTCAGTGTTTCTCAGGACCTCTCTGCTCCCTGCACTGCCACCACGCTGCCCTGGTCCCTGAGTAATTCCTCGCCTGTCTACTCTGAGCCAACACTGCACACTAGCTGGAAGCGAGACCCCCTGGGGCCCTGCTGTGGTCACTGCCCTTAACCGAGGGCCTTAGACGCTGCCCCACATCTGACCCATGGGGTCCTGCCCATGCCTCTCCTCTCCACCAGTGCCAGCCCCTCCTCCTGACAGCAACTTCCATCTGGCTGGGACCTAAAACCACCTCTGTGGGTCCCCAGGGCATCTGCCCAGCCCTGCATTAGGCCCATCCACTTCCCCATCTCCAGGTCTCAGGGGCCGGCCCTTGACCACACCTGCCCACTGAAGGTGGCAGCCTCCCTCTCTGTCAAGAGGCGCCCTTCTGCGCCGCCTTGACATCTGAGCCCAGCCACCTGGCCCTTTCCTCCACTCCCGTCCTCCCCTGGCAGCCAAATGCCTTCAAGGTACTTCCATCCCTCCCCCTCCGAGTCACCCTTTCCCTGCTGCACCTGCCCCACACGGTGCCCACCACCTCCAGGGGCCCCATGGGGCTGAACCGTCCTGGAGTTAGACGGGGCACGCCTGGCCCTTCCGCCGCCCCTCGGCCAGCCACTGCTCGCTCCCACGGGCCGCCCTTCGCTGCCACTGAGCCCGCGGGCCCTGCTCTTGCACTCCTTGCCTCACACCGGCTCAGCAGCAGGGCCCCCAGCTGTTGGCGGGTCCCAGGGCCTGGCCTGGGACTGCTTCTCTTTCTCACTTAACTTTAGTCTCCAGTCCAGCCCTCCCTCCTGGACTAGGACTCACATAGTCCGCTGCCCACTCGACATCTTCATACCAGTGCCCAGCTCTTAGCTCAGCGTGTCCAGGGCTGGATTCCCCACACCCCTGCATCCCACTTCCCCCATCGTCTCCCCACCTGGGCTTCCAGGCTCAGGCAGGGGCCGTGGGGTTGTCCCCTCTCCAGGCCTTTCCTCTACCCAGTCTGGTCTGCTCTCGTCCTCCCGGGCTGGCTGCCACTCTGCCTGAGGAGCACTTCCAGAGTCGCAGCTCCTCACCCCCTGCTTTGTTTGCCTGTGGGCCATGCCTCCTAAAGACCCAAGGGGTGGGGGTGGATGAAGTGTGGTGGGCTCCTAACTAACGCCACTCTGTGCCCCCAGCACAGCCCATTCTTCGCTGAGCAGCTGACTGCCTTCCAGGTGTGGCTCACGATGGGCGTGGAGAACAGAAACCCGCCTGAGCAGCTTCCCATTGTTTTGCAGGTGAGTCTCTGAAGACAGGGGTGCTGGCCGAGTGAGCTCGCAGCAGTAAACTGGAAACCCCTCCACCTCCTGGGGACTGGTTGTCTGGACATGTGGGCCCTGGGCCAGACGGTGTGGGGGGTGAAACGCCCGCTCCGCCAGAGTCCTAGGGGCTGACTGCATCCTTGTTCTAAGAGGCCCTCCTGGTGGTGCCTGAATCCCTCCCCACCCTCAGCTAGCCACGCACTGGGGTGCAGCACTCCCACGTGCCCCGCGCCCAGCCCCTGGGGGACCGGGGGGCCACAGCCTGCATGCGCCGTGTCCAGTGCCGCCCTCAGCACCAGTGCCTCTTCTGTTCGGAGGCTCGTGAGGTGCAAACCAGCCCCTGGAGGAAAGGGAAGAGGAGGAACCCCAGCCGGGCAGCAGTGTGGGGACAGGCAGCCCGCTCTTCCTGGGCTGCACCCACGCCGCAGGCTGTGCCACTCATGGTCCTGTGGGTCTCACCCCACAAATTTTTTGGTTAATGAGATCAGATGGAGTCAGATGTGAAGCACAGCAGAAGAGCAGAAGGCTTTCACAGAACTTTTATTCTAGTTCATGTGTCTTAAGGGGGGAAGACTGGGCCGGCACAGAGGAGAGCTGTTTTACTCTAGAACTATGTCACATGAGTTTTAACACCCCTGGTCAGTGTAGACATGCAAGTCTAATAACCCTAATTACTCACTCTAGAACCTGGGAGAGCTTTCTGCGTTCAGGGTGGTACAGTGACATTGGGCAAGCACCTGTGGACACGTGGGAGGGGCCGTGCCTGCAGCAGAAGGCACTGGTGTCGCATCTGTGTCCAGTTACGAGGGTTGTGCATTCTGCTAGTTACACCTCAGAAAGCTGATGAGGTTGTTCTGTCTCCGGGAAGTAGGGGCGGGCCTTACTGTCCACCTGTCCAGGACGCGGGCCTCTCTTCCTACCAAGAAGGGGCTGTGCATCCTTTCCTCCTGCTGCCGACACCCTTGTGACGGGGGCACCATTAGGCTTCACGAGCCCAGACACCGAGCACTCCCGCTGCCGAGGGTCATTGGGAAATAAGGTCACCAGCATGGAGCACGCTACCCTTCTTCTGGTGTTGGTCTACTCTGCCTCTGTGTTGGCCTCACAGCAGGCTTTGAAGGTCATTTGCTTGGAAAGAACTGCGGTTTCACCTGATTCAGGACCATGTGCCCAGAATGAGAGACAACAAAGCGAGGAGCTGAGAGGAAGAGTAGCAGGTGTAAAGTTGTAAAAACGCCCAGCAGCCTGTCCTTGCCGGCAGCGATAATCAGGTGGCAACAGTCACATTGTGCCAGGATTTTTCACATGAGATATTGTGCTGCTGATATATTATGACTGCTTCTTTCTGACATTATAAAAAGAGGGCAGAAATTATTACTGTTCCTCTTCTATGCTTCTAGATTCCTGAATTTGCAAGGTGAGCTGTAAACAAACAAACGTTCAAAACAAAAACAAAAATGCGGTAACAACCAAAGAAAGCAAGCCAACCGTTTGGGGGAAGCCAGTATGTTCTCATTTCAGTGGGAGCAGGACTTGGCAGGGGGCAGTGGCGCTCCTCCTGGGTCAGCGGGACCCTCTGGAGAGGGGCTGGTGGTCCTTCCGGTGACCCTGTGTCGGTAGCAGGGCTGCAGCGCCCAGCATGTTAGATCCGGTCTGGCAAACAATCCTGTTATAAATGGCCTTCTATTGACTCTCTCTTTTTTTAAAATGTTCCATTTACACTTCACAGTCCCTCTGGGAAAGAGAGGACCTCATAGAGCTGAAACAGGAAAAATACCTCTGTGAGAGAGAAGGGAGGCATTTCCTATCTGATCTTCCAAACAAGCTATAAGCAGTGGGTTCCTCATCACCCTGGATGGCCTATCTCCCGGGCTGTGCCCACCCTGGATCAGTGTGTGAACTCTGCCTGAGCAGAAAATAAGGAGAGATGGGGTGCAAGGAGCAGTGGCTTCACCTGGTGTCACGCACGGCATCGGCTTCCTGCCCGATGCTCAGGTGCCCTCGCCCGCTTCATCCTGGGGAGCCTGGACACCATTATCCACAAATCATCCTCTTGTGCCTCAGCAGGCCAAGAAGTGTTGCTTAAGGGAAAGGACTTCAGTACAGTAACTTCATAGCTTTTTCAACCCCTGCTGCTTTTTCCACAAGCAAGAGAACTTTGTCTACCCGAAAACCCAGGCATTAGCTGATGACCATCAGGGTGAAATGAAACACCTCCTCAGGCCAGCTGACTTGCAGTCCCTCATGTAAATGTAGGCATTATGCTTTTCCAGACTCTCCGACCCTGTGTCCTTTTTTGCCTTTTAAAAATGTAAACCCGCAGAAAGGAGAAGAAGAAAGATCAGTGAACCCTGAGGTGCACATTCAGCCTCCTTGTCCTGGTGGTTCTGCCAGGCTGACGTCACTGTCCATGCCTCCCCAGTGGCCTGTGTGCCTTGGGCAGAGAAGGAAGGGTCTGTTGTAGGAGAGGGAAGAGGGGGTTTCATACGGCGGGGTTATAGTACTTCACAAGTCCACGTGGGCGTTTCATTGGGAAAGTCCCGTTTGCTTTCACTGTATCATTTCACTTACAAACCAAACATTCGGTCTGAAAGCCCAGGAAGATTATTCGGCCTCAGGATGGTAACCAGAGTGTTATCAGTGCACATTGTATGCGTCGGCAGCTCCAGCATCCCTGCCCATCCGATTCCCGGGTGCCCCGGACTGCAGGGCTCCCGCGCTGGGGCTGAAGCTTGAGAGCCTCTGCTCTTTTTAGCAGCAGCTCTTATCAAGAAGCCTTAGCCCAGGTGCCTGAGTGGCCTCTCTGCACACAAGGCAAATCCATGCCCCTAGCGAGCTCTGCTCTGTTTGGGTCTTAATGTCCCCACAGTGTGTCGCCACTGATGAAAAGACATCCAGCAACTCACCTACCAGCATTTATCCCTCTAATTCCCACAGATCCTGGGGCAGTCTGAAACAGGAATTTAAAAAAAACAAATGTGAAAGCCAGTCCCTATTTTCAAAGTAATTTTAATATATTTTGGCTTCAATTTTTTTTAAATATAAATGAACAGAAGGAATCAAAAAGAAGATGAAATGTATTAAAAATCCAATACTTGCCATTTTCCACAGGACTTATTATTGACAGCTTGTTTTCCAATGAAATATTAAGAATCGCACAAAGCCCTGCTGAAGGGCTTCTGCGTCTGAGACGCGTCCACTGGACGCCTGCGCGCGGCTCCTCAGCGTGGCAGCGGACTCGAGGACTCACAGCGACGGAACCGGGCTCCTGTGGTACTCACGTCGCTGCTGGGCGCCACGCACGTCAGAGACCACACGAACTCTGTGCAGCCCAGCACCTCTCCTTCCCCTGCGAAGGCTCCAGGGCTTACGTTAGAAAACAGCTTTATTCACGTTGACAGTGTTTTAAATAACAAAGGGAGTCAGAAAACAATCTTTGCAAGCTTTAGGTGCAATTGATGTCTGCTTTCTGGTGGGCCGCAGCTGCCTTCACAGACCCAGTGGATGGCAGCTGCTCAGCCCAGGTCCTCGGGACTCGGACCACCGGCAGTTTTGTTCTCTGAGGACAAACACAGTCGAATCAGATCGCTTCTGAAAGATGGGATGCCCTGAACTGGCCACTGAAGCCTCCATGCATCCCACCCTGACAGCATTGTGCCAGACGCTGGAATGTCATGACCTTTCTCATGTAACAGCGGCAGGGCGTAATCAATCCCAGATGAAATGCTGCCCTCTCCACCTGCCCGGAGGTTGAAGCTGTGGTTGCCAGAGGTTAAGGGATCTAAGCCGCACTGTGAGGAAGTGAGACTTGGGATTAAGATCAGGTCAGCTTGCCTTCAAAGCCCATACTTCCTGCTGTCCAGCCTTGTCCCCCACACCTAAACTCCAGACAGCTGGCGACCCAGGGGTGAAAGGTGGCAGAGGCATCAGGTCCCAGCTCACATTCGTCCCCGTGAGCAGCCCCACAAAACCTGCCCCAGCTTCTTAATCAGAGAATGTCTCAACATCTCCCAACATAGGACGTGCTGCTCACACATCCACCTTGAAACGGCTGCACACCAGTGAAAGATGCAGCGAGAAGGGAGTAGGAACCTGAGGGCCAGCACGGCCAGTTTACGGCAGAGACAGCCGAGTGACACATGGAAATGTAACCAGCCTGCTGGCACTCAGAGGCGTTGAGACTAAGGGTCATTTTTACCTATCATACTGGCAAATAATTGTGTAACTAGGCTAGCATTGTCTCAGGATCTTTTAATTTATCATTTGATTTAATAAAGCCCTTGTGGGTGGGTTTTGTGTCATCCTTGTTTTATGAATTGAGAAATTAAGGTTCAGGAAGTTAAGTGGTTTACCCAAGGCCAGGTAACTGGTGAGCCTGCAGCCGACTGGAGCCTCCGCCACTGAGATCTGGGGAAGGCCGAGGGGTCGCACAGTGTGCTCGTGCTGGAAGTGTAAACTGGTTGGGCAATATAAGTGTGTGTGCTCTGACCTATCATTCTACTTCTCACTTTATCCTAGGGAAAAAGTCATGTAAATGTAGAGATACGCCTGTTAGGATATTTTTATAGCATCATTTATGATAGCAAAAAATTGATGATAATTTAAATACCTAGCAATGGGGAAATTGTGTAAATGAATCATGCCCATTCATGTGCACGAAGCACTATGCTGCCATTGGGAATGATGCCACCCAACGCCTGGTGATGTGGTATGAGCTTCACACGTATTATTTAGTTAAAAAAGGAGATGAGAAATATACAATAATATATTATCTAGTTTAGCATAAATAAGGGAAGTGTGTACAAGGAGAACAATGTCTGGAAGTTTATATATCAAAATGTCATCCGTGGCTTTTTTTTAAATGCCGTCGAACAGTGTTTGTCTAATACTTTCTACAGTCTTGTGTTCACTGGTCAATGAAGTCGAGCGTTCTCCTAACCTGTGCAGCAGCGTTAACTAGAGAAAGGAGCACCTGCCATAGGTATTGACGGAAGGCAGCAAGGGTGGATCTGAGTGCAGTCAGACCCCCGTGGTTAGCAGTGCGCCCCGAAGGCTTTGCATCCCTGAGGGCCGTGGTGACACCGTCTCCTTCCTTCCTCCCAGGTGCTGTTGAGCCAAGTGCACCGGCTGAGAGCCCTGGATCTGCTGGGAAGATTTTTGGACCTGGGCCCCTGGGCAGTGAGCCTGGTGCGTGCTTTCTCCAGTGACTTGGGGTCCGCTTACCCAGAATGACTGTAGCATTTGCGGGTAACCACGGGGCCAGCCAGTAAGCCCAGGAGGCCTAAGAAACATGTGCTGCGTGGCCTCATTCCACAGTGCTTGGGGGTCTGGGTTTGCTTTGCCTCCTTCCCATCCGCTCCGAGGCCTCACCTTCGCAGGACAGGGAGTGTGCCAGCCTGTTGCTGGTTAGGGAGCAGCCCGCCCCTGCCCCGTCGCGCCACACAGGGTACCCTTCCTCCCAGGAGCAGCCTGTGAGCCTTTGTTCACTGTCTTTTCACTGATTTTAGGCACAATTCTGAAATACTTTTCTAGTTACTCACTCTATGGAAGAGTAGAAACTGCTGTTTAAAACAAAAAAGACTAACAAAAGCAATCAAAAAGTCTGTTTTTTCAACAAATCACAGAAAAGGACCTTGAGAGGGAATCTGTAGATTAAAGGAGACTCAGTGGACGTATCACCAGCTGGAATATTTGGTTCTGCTTTCAAATAAAAGCTTGACAGTTAAAGTTTGAAAAATTAGTATTCATGAAACAATTATATATTTTACATGCATATTTTGTTATTAAAGAGTAATTCATTTTTTAGGTGTGTAATGGTATGCGGTCATGCTTTTACAAGAGACCCATTTTTTAAATGAGTACAGAATGTCCACAGATGAAATTATGTGAGGTATGGGAAGAGCTTCCGTGTGTCAGGACAGGACGAGTGGGCAGGAGAGCATAGAGCGACGTCTGGGCCGATGCCATTGAGGCCCGTGGTGAGCACGTGGGAGCTCAGCACATCATCTTATCTCCAGAGCTGTATGTGTTTTAAGCTTTTTCATTACAGTGCCCACTGAGAGTGGTGCTTGGCAGCTCAGAGCCAAAGGGGAGGAGGGAAAACCCAGGGACGAGGCAGACGGAGTCCGTGCCCATCACCAAACCATGGCGGGCCCAGGCGCCTGGCCCCACAGGTGGCCCCACCTAGGGCAGAGCCCTGGGAAGGGCCGCTGTGGCTCCAGGCCAGTGTGGGCTGTGTGCACGTGTGCGTAATCGCATCACACTGCCATCACGGGAGCGCCTGCCCCATGCTGCCTACACTCCTCCGGAGGAGAGGGGAGCGCACAGCAGTGGCATTGTGAAGAGGTGCTTGTTTGTATGGTTAGTTTTCTAACACTGATTTTGGCCCTTTAAAGAATTAAGCTTATGCTAACTGGATATTTTGCCTATGTAGGAACAGGTGTGGGATAAACGAGGTGGTGTGACAGGTACGGACCTGGCCCTTAGGTGAGGGCCTGAACGAGGGAAGCGAATGTCCATCCCTTACTAGACACGCCTTTGCAAAGAGAGGGACACAGGCCTTGTGGGCGGTGGTGGGCTTAGGTCACACCCTCTGCCTGTCCTGAGGGGCGCCTCGGGATATCTTTGGAATCTCAATAAATGAGATGAGGACAGCAAAAACTGAGGCCGGTGGTGCTGGCAGATGCCACGAAGCATTCCTTCCACTGGGACACCCACTTTCTCTCTCACTTACCTGCCCCAGAGCAGAGGGACCCCCAGGGTGACATGCTGCCATGAATGAGCCACTCCCACTTGTGGCCAGGCCACACACCAGCCACACCGACCTCAGCGCAAGTCTTACCCAAAGGCCTGTGCCAGACGCACCTGGGAATGTTGGAGCAAGCTGCAGGCATGCTGCAGAGCACAAGGCAGGGTTCACACTGCTGAGTGCAAGCGAGGCCATCTGAGGGCTCCCAGGAAGCCAAGAAAGGCTGTGCTGGATGGGTCCGGGGGTCTGTAGACCTGGCAGGACTGCAAATACCCACAGCTTTAGGACTAGAATCAGAGGTGAGGGACCTGGAGAGCCTATCTACTTTCAGTGAGCACATCCGAGCCCATCTCAGTCCCTGCCCGCCACCCACACCACACCGCCCCTTCAGGGTGTGTACAGGTCCCCAAGAGCTAACTGTTCCTGCGCTCCTCTCTCCTCAGGCCTTGTCTGTGGGTATTTTCCCCTACGTGCTGAAACTGCTGCAGAGCTCGGCCCGAGAGCTTCGGCCTCTTCTTGTTTTCATCTGGGCCAAGATCCTTGCCGTGGACAGTGTGAGTAACTGTGTGTCCTCCTCATGGGGCACGTGCTCCTTGTGTGGTAGCCGGGCTGCCTGGCCCTTGGGAGTGGCTGCCAGAGGTGGCAGGGGCCGCAGGGGCGGTGGGGGGCTGGCCGCCGAGGTGGGGCTTCTCCTTCCCCATCTTCCCCGAGGCCTCCCGCCCTTTCCCTGGCACTGCTGGCTGCTTCCTCTCTTCTGGGTAAAGGAGATGCTTCCTTTGAGGCCAATCGTGGTCTCTCTCACCCCGCCCGTTGTGAGATGTGTGCACGCTCATGCCCTGCCTCCTGCCCATCCCAGCCACCCCACCAGCCAGTGAATGACCCTGACCACTTCCCTCTTGAAACTCACTCCTGCTGCGCCCAGACCCCCACTGGGCTCTTCTGTCGCAGCACATGCTTTTCCCTCCCCACCATGAGCATGGGAACAGTCACATGGAGACACACAGCCTGTCACCTGGAAGGCTGGGCCCCGGCACCAGCAGTGGCTTCCCAGTCAGACTTTCCCACCATCCCCTCCCCCTCTGCTCTGCAGTAACCATCCCTGTGAGTCCTCGTGTCTGCCCGCCAGCACTCAGCACTGTGCTGGAGGCCATAGGTGACACCAAGGTCAGCCTGATAGGCTCGCTGTCCTGTGGGGTCAAAACCCTTTGCTGGGAGGCCAGAAGCCACATGCCCCACAGGAGGCACATGCACGGAGGTGACGTTTCAGAAAGAGGAGGGCCTGGGCACCCCTGGTGCCACCCAACTCAGGAGTGTGAGAGGTGGGCAGTGTGGCCTGTGTGGTTGGGGCAGTGAGCATTTGGAGACCACCGGGGAGGGAACCCACCACCTGGAGCCACTGGGGGCCCCGCCGACAAGCCCCTGCTGCTTCCGAGCTCCCCGCTGCCCACCCAGCGTGTTTCCCATGCGAATCCAGGCCCTCCTCTCCTCTGGGCACTGCACCGCCCTGCCCTGTGGCGGCCAGGGCGCTCCCAGAAGGCACAGCTGTGCCCTTCTGCAGGGAAGGCTGGCTATAACAACAGCATCATGGTGTTTGGGGGCCTTGCTGACTCGTGTGGCTCAGGACTGGTGGTATAGTCGCTTGGCGTTACCACGCAGCTGCTCTCACTGTCTGCAGACAGCCAGCCAGGGTCTCGGTCCTGCTTCTGGTCCAGTGGCACCAGCCAGGACCATCCCACACTGTTGAGTGATCTGTGCAGCCTTGTGTATTTCTGGTGCTGGCAATCCTCATGCTGGGCACAGCCTCCTCCCTCCTCAGGGCGCCTGAGAGCTCAGCACCCTTAACCCTTCTTGGTCCTGGTGCCTTGTGCCCAGCTGTGTCCACTGGAAGGCCTGTTGCTTGTTGCTCATAGCTCATAACGATGTCAGAATATTACATATTTCAGTGAAAAGCATACTTCCTACTCACTGAACTACCTTTGCATAAACAATGGCTTCCCTAAAAGATAGGCCAGAATACTGGGTTTAAGTGTTAAAAGACTAAATTTGAGTCGTGTCACACTCATTTCCTTAAGCAAGCCACTCCCACTTCCACAGCCATCACCTGCCTCTGTAAAACGGCCCCCAGTGTCTCCAGCCGCAGCTACAGAAACCAGAGCCACGGCCTGTGGCCCCTGGGGTGCTGCAGAGGAGCGGGGATCGAGGGTGAAGCTTGCTTCTGCCCAGCCTGCCTCCTCACAGTGAAGCCTTTGACTGCCCGAAAGCTCGGCCGCCCGGGCCAGGAAGCTGCACCTTTTGTCATTCTGCTTGCTCTCCTTCAGATTCCACCGAAGAGCCAAGTTATGTAAACAAAAGGGGTCTCAGAGAATCATTGTGAAACTGTTTCTCCTATCTCAGTACTTTGTCATCTGTGTGCCCATTTGGAAACTGACTGGCAGTGTTACCTGGCCCGTGAGGACCATGCATGAAGGTTGCTGGATGCATAAGGCAGGGTGCCAAATTCAAGGCAAAGCCTGGCTACAGGGAGGGAAAAAATGAAGATGCCACCCAAAGAAGTGGGCTGCTGTAGGCCCCCCGAGACTGCCTCCCCAGGGCCAGGCCTGCTTGAGCACGCTGAAGCCAATATGGGGTCCCATACTTTCAGTGTTTTCAGTACCTGCAGATGCCGTCAGACAAGCTGGGCCTTTGTTTTCAGGCTCAGAAGTAGATGTTTCTGCATTAATTTTTGTCTTCGCATGGAAGTGGTGGCCCCTCTGAATGCACTGCATTTGCTGTTACCTTCTCCTTCTCATGGAACTTACACTTGATCATCACATTTCAGTATAGGAATCTTGTTTAAAACCACCTCTTGGTCACATTTATCTCCAAGGGGCCAGTTTATCTCTAGAGCCTGAAATGGGAGGACTCAGTTTGGGCATGAATACTGTGGGGCGCCCTCTCTGCGCCCTGCCGTGGGAAAAGCTCAGGGCCTTGGTCTTACAGCTGCAGGCTGCTCAGGGAGTTACACACTTAGTAGTGCTTGAGGTGCTGGTTCCTGCAGCTCAGCAGGAGATGCCCTAGCCTGCGATGTTCTTGTCAGTGCCTGCCAGCTCCAGGGACCATTCTGTGCATTAATTTCTTACCCAGCTTGTTGCACATATTTATTTCAAAGTGGTCATCCCACTGAGAGACGTTTTGAAATATTTCTGGTTGAGACTGAGTGTCATTTATCTCATCCTCCCTTTTCACACTCTCCCTGACGGTAGTTTCCCAGAAATTAAGTCGTGTGCTTTTAGGGAATTGTTCCTCCACTCTGTCTTCACATCTGGCCGGAAGTCTTGCTTCGTTGCTGGCTGTCCTCTGCGGCCAGCCTCTGTGTGCCTCATGTGTGTGGCGTGTGCCTGGCTCCCACAGAGCCCAGAGCTCCCGCAGTGAGTCCGTGGTATAGCCACCATGAGGGTCAGCACACGTGGCTTTTATAGACGGGTACCTTTGTTAGATAAACACCTGTGTGGAGGCACAGACTGAGGTTTGCCAGTGCCCCAGTGTCGCAGCTCTTCCTGTACTGGGGACCTGCCTGGTTTTCCGTTGAGAGTTGCAAAGCAGGGACCCCATCAGGCTGCACCCCTCTTATACCATAGTGTGTGTTGAGTACCCACTATGTGCCATTGTATGAAGGGCTCCTAACATTCAGGGGCGGCAGGAGTTACTTCGGTCTTGAAGAACATAGGCTGTGCCTGGGAAGAAGGAAGGAGGGGCATTCTAAGAAGAGGCACAGGGTCAGAAGAAGCCGATGCCCCTTGGCTGAGTGGGCAGTGCTCTGGGAGACGCAGGTGTGACTGAGACGGCACAGCTGAGGACGAGGAAACCCCGTGACACCACAGGAGGAGAGCTCCTCCCTGCTGTCTCAGAGGCCCATCTCCTCCAAGGAGCTGGTCCCAGAAGGTTTCCGCCCAAGTCACCCCTGTGCCGTACCACTGCATACTTACTGTAAAAATCACCAGGCTTGTGAAGAAGAGGAACATATGGCCCATAATGAGGAGAAAACAACAGTCCGTCAAAACCTATTGTGAACTCTCACAGCTGTTAAAATTACCAGACAGGGACATTAAAGCAATTACTTGAAGTCTGGTCCACATAAAATGTTCCACTTGAGACGTAGAAGATATTAAAAGGACCCAACTCAAACTTCTAGGGGTGAAAATTATATGTGACATGAAAAATAAACTGAATGGAATTAGGAGTCAAACCTTACAGGAGAAAATCAGTGAACTTAAAGACATAGCAGTAAAAACTCTCCAAAATGAAGAATGGTGAGAAAAGAAAATGTTTTTAAAAACTAGAGGAAGCATCAAGTTATGGAATAACTCCAGGTCACATAATACAGGCATATTTGAGCCCCTAAAGGGGCTGGCAGAAAAAATATTAGAAGAAATAATGGCTAAGAAATTTTCAATTTTTCAAATTTGATGGAAACTATAAACCCACAGATTGAGGAAGTGCAGTGAACTCCAAGCACAAGAAACATGAGGAAAACTCCAGTTGCTCTAAAAAACAATGATAAATTAAACAACCTAAGTGTCCATGGATGGGTGAATGGACACAGAAAATGTGATACACACACACACACACACACACACACACACTCAGAGGAACATGATTCAGCCATAAAAAATCCTGCCGTTTGTCACAACATGGTTGAACCTGGAGGACTTTATGCTAAGTGAGGTAAGCCAGTCAGAGAAAAATAAATACTGTCTTGATCTCATTTATTTGGAAAATCTATAAGAGTCAAACTAGTAGCTTGAGAAAGTGAAAGGGTGGCTGCTAGGGACTGAGGGGCGGGGGCAACGGGGAGATGGGATCCAAGGGCGCGCTTCCAGGTGTGAGCTGAGTGAGCTCTAGGAATCTCCTGTCCCGCATAGCGACTCAGTTAACGTTCCTCTGTATATCCTTGGGAGTTGCTGAGAGAGTCGATGCTAAGTGTTCTCACCGCACCAAAAAAATATATGAATATGAGTTGGTGAGTGTGTTAACTAACCTGATTGTGGTAATCATTTCACAGTGTACACTCACATAAAACCATTACATTTTATACTTTAAATATGTAGAATTTTTGTCAATTATACCTTAGTAAAGCTGGAAAAAATATATATCTTAATATAATTTACATTTACATGATTTAGCATATTAATTATGGAAAAACATGAAAATATGGAATCAGTGAAATTAAAAAATAAGTTTTTTTTCAAAAAGGAGCTCTCAGGGGAAGTAAAAAATACCTTGAGCTGAATGGAAATAAAAATGCAGCATATCAGAATTTGGAAACAGCTAAGCACTGCTGAAGGGGAAGTTTATGGGACCAAATGCATCCATTAGAAAGGAGGTTTCAGAGCACTGACCTCAGCTTCAACCTTAAGATATTAGTAAAAGAGAAGCAGCTTAAACCCAAAGCAGGGGGAAGGAAATGATGAAGATCATAGTGGAAATCAGTGCAGACAGGTATAGCAAAGCCATAGAGGAAATCATTCAACCCGAAGCAGCTTCCTTGGGCAGATTGATGACATCGACAGACCAGTACCCAGACTGACAAAGAAACAGAGACTCAAATTCCTAAATCAGGAATGAGAGACGTGGCATTACTAAAAGTTCTAGAGACATTAAAGGCATAATAAGCAAATATTATTAGCAATTTGATGCCAAAACATTTGATCACTTTGATGAAAGAGACACATTCCTTGAATGACACAAACTTCTCACCTCCAGTGAGGGAGTCTGAATAGCACCATGTCTGTTAAACAAATTGGAGTTGGACTTAAAAGCTTCCTATGAAAAAAATTTCAGTCCATATGGCTTCCCCGATGAATTCTCCCAAACATTAAGGAAGAAATGTATGAATGGCATCGTTCAGTGGCACCCGCATTCCCCTTGTGCCCAAATCTGGGCAAGCATGTTACAGGAAAGAGAAAACCATCAGTGTCCTTCATGAAGACAGGGGCAAAATTTCCTATGGAAAATTGTAGCAGTCAAATTCAACAATATATCAAAAGGATAAATACATCATGCCCTAGTAGGGTTTATTTCAGGAATGTCAGGTTGTTTAACAATCAAAAAAATCAGTGTAATTTACTGTGGTAACAAAAGGAAAGCCATGCTGTCATCTCAGTAGGCACAAAGAAAGTGTTTGATGAAACCTAAAATCTATTCCTGAGTTTTTAAAAAAGCTCTCAGCAAACCAGTAACAGAGAGAGCTTCCCCAATCTGACACCAGTAACAGAGAGAGCTTCCCCAGCCTGACACAGTGTCTCCAGACCACACCTAGTAGTGGGAGAACGAGCGCCACATTCTGGAGCGAGACCAGGGTGTCTGCCCTCATCTCTCCCCTTCAAGCCTGGACTGGTAGTTACAGGTAATGTAGTGAGGCAAGGCATCTGTATTGGAAAGGAAGTGGGACCGTCTTTATTTTCAAACAGCATGATTCTCTAGACACACAATCTGATAAATGTACCAAAAAACTAAAACTACTAAAACTAGTAAGTGAGCTTAGTTAGATAACAGGTGACAAGATCAACACACAAAAATCTGTTTTATTTATATATACTACTAATCAACCATGAGAAGTTAAATTAAAATAAGTATTTACTATGGTACCAAAAAATATAAAATACGTAGGGATAAAATCTGGCAAAAGATATGCAAGAGAAATTAAAACCTAAATAAATGCAGAGATTCCATTATCCTGGGTCCTGATTCTATAATCCATATGTAGATACAAAGGACCTGGGATAGCCACAAGAAGTTTAAAAAAAAGAATAGAGTTAAAGGACTGATTTCAACATTTATCACAGATTTACAGTAATCAAAACTGGAAGTGGCATAAAAATGGGCAAATAGATCACTGGAAACGTCAGGCAGCCCAACCTGGGCGATCTCCTGCCCGATAGGTGAGACCTCATCCCGCAGGAGGGTTCTTGACTCTGATCAAGAAAGAATTCACAAGCAGGCCGAGCAGCTACAAGCGAAGAGCAGTTTAATAAGGCAGCAGAAGGACGCACTCAGGGAGGGAGTGTGGGCTCCAGAGGGGAGCGGCAGCCGGGGTCCGGTTGGGTGGTCCCATGGCTGGAGTTTAAGCAAGGGTGGAGGAGTCATTGGGCTAGGGGGGGGGGTTTCTTTGGATAGGGAGGGGATTCTGGGAAATAGGGTGTCACCCTCTTTTGTCCTTAGATGGTCAGCCTGGAACTGTTGTGGCGCTGAGGGGTGTGGATTTAGTATGCTAATGAGCACATAATGCATTTGGAGGTGAAGTCAGGGTCAGCTTCTCCACTGGGAAGCAGCCCATTTTGGCAGGTCTGTTCTCTGTACCCTCCCTCCCCACGTTCCCTGAGAACAGTCTACATGGAATGTTTAGAATGTAAGCAAGCATCTAACCAAATATAAACACTGGCCAAAGTACCCAACCCCCTCCCTGCTCTTGTCTGGCTATCTACCTACTATAACATAACAGAATATAAAATCAATAAATAGATGTGGGAAACACATACGGGCAACTGATTTCCACCAAGGATGCAAAGACAGTTCAATTCCATGGAGGAAAGAGTCTTTTCAACTTGTGTTGTGCCACGTGGACATCCATGTGCAAAAACGAACTACAGTCAATACCTCGTACCATATTCAATGTTAACTCAAAGTGGGGAAATTTTTGCAAATCATCAGTGTGATAAAAACTTCTAGTGAGGTATAACTCTGGGGAGAGGAAATCCTGGGGCAAAATACCTCTAATACCAAAATCAGTCAAAGGGAGTAATAAAATTTAAAACCCATTTATTGCTTACAAACTGCAGTCTGGGGACATCTCTTTCCTGCTCTG
Source organism: Smutsia gigantea (assembly GCA_032199065.1). Lineage (NCBI taxonomy): Eukaryota > Metazoa > Chordata > Mammalia > Pholidota > Manidae > Smutsia > Smutsia gigantea. Next base: position 99,248 of record JAVSCE010014156.1, read on the forward strand.
GCAGGAGCTAGCAAGACCTCCCCCTAAACTCTCAGAGATTCAGATAAGCCCTTGGTTGCCTACTGATATGGAGAAGAACTACTTTATCCACCCCTGAGGAACGCCTGTTGATATGCAGATGCACTAAACCACGCGAGATATTCTGGAAATACTACAATTTTACCCAGAGGCCACCCCTCAAATAATCTTGCCTTCCAATCTGCTCATTCCCCTTCTTCTGCAATGGTCCCTGGGTGAGAAAACTGGAGCGCTGTGACCAGACTAATGACATAACAATAGCAACAGCAATAAAATCATCACAATCCTCAAGCCAGAGGATTCAGTTAGCTTCAAAGTCTTTTGCACATTAAGTCTGTAGCTCGCCCATTCCACAGGCAGGCAGGTAGCTGTAGAAGTAGACAGTTCAGAGCAATGGTCCGACCGCAGCTGCTGCCAGGGGGTAACCCAGGTCACAAGGACGGTAGATGAAAATAACCTTAAGGGCGATAAGATACATGTTTTAATGACACCAGCATAGGCAAATCTTGTCCAGCAGGTAGGATACATGCAAGAAAGTGGTCTTGTGATAAAACAGCGGCAGGAATGGGATCTCGTCCTGGTCTAGTATACCAGACTTTCACTCCCCTCCATGTGGGGGTGACAGATGGGTCAATATACAGGGCTGCAGGAAGTACATGCACTAGCCATAAAGATAAAAATTCTTCGCAAGATGCTGTTACTTCCTGCACATTTTGGGTGCACTACCGTGACCTCTGGGGGCCACTCTGCTATTACTCCAGGAATATGCAGGAGGCCAGCTTCCAGGCCTTTCCCCGAAGGTGCCAGAAGGGCCAACCATCGCTGGTCCACCTGTCAAAATGTCCAGGGCCAGGTCCATTCAACAGTGTCTCCAGGGCTTAATGCAGTGGGGCTGGCGGCAGAATGTTGCTCTGCTGGCCATAGCCTGGCTTCAATAACTCCTCTTTGGTTTGCACGTACAGTTGTATAGGAGAGGCAGCAATGCATGTTAGCAGGTCCACAGGGCTCAAAGCTCCTTTACGTGGCTTCTCATTCGAACGCCGCAACACTGTCCATAGGCAAACTGACCAGCCCCGTAGACAATTGGTGTCCGACTTCAGGCCAGATTTCAACAAACCATTGTACCTCTCTATCATGCCTGCCCTGGTAGGGTTACATGGTACATGAAATTTCCACTTTACTCCTAATTGCTGCACCCATTCCTGTAACGCATGTCTAGTAAAGTGGGTGCCTTAATCGCTTTCAATCACCTGCGGCCGGCCATAGGCTGCAAAGAGACGCTCCAGGCCCCTCTTGGTGGTTTGCTGATATGCACAACATGCAGGAAAAGCAACCAATAGTCTAGTAGCCATGTCCACACAAGTCATGGCATACCGATATCCTTCTGATATGGGCAGAGGCCCAATATAGTCTTATCTGCCACCTGACAAGAGGTATTGGCCCCCTTGCTATTGTCCCATATTGCTGTGGGACTCAGTATAAGTCCCTCTTAGAGCACACAAGACATTCCTTTTGGGTTCTGCTGACTTCTTCAGAGGTCAACGGCAAGCCCCACCGATGGGCTACAGCCCACATTGTCTTTTGCCCCACGTGCAACAAATGCTGGTGTAGCCACTGGGCCACATCAGAGGCAGGCTTTCCTTCTAGCCAGCACACCTGGGGCTAGTGTGTCTGCTTCATCATTCCCTGGGGATGCCAAAGGCAAATGGTCAGTCACATGATGTACAGTAACAGTCTTAGTATGACCAGAGGCCCATAGGTCTTGCCACAACTCTTGCACCCAAAGGGGCCGGTGACCAACCATCCAGTTGGCATGATACCATGTTGGAGGCCCCAGGGTCAAGCCCCAATAGACGGCCCAGCTGTCAGTGCAGACAACTATGGGGGAAGGCTCCTGGGTGATCACGAGCCATACTGCCTGCAACTCAGCCCATTGACTGCTCTTCCCCTCTCCATTCTCCATCCATGTTGTCTCAGTCTTAGGATGGAAAGCCACAGCCCTCTACTTTGGGGGCTGCCCACGACTGGAACCGTCTGTGTACCAAGCATCTTCAGGTATAGGGGCTTTTCCCTCCTGATAAGGAGTCTCAGCTACCAAGGGCTGAAAAGCAAGTTCCTGCTTTTCACTGGTATAGGTCGCTGGCCCCAATAAGAGTTGGAGTTCTCCACTTAAGGGGCTAGTAGGGAGGGTGCTACACTGCTGTAAAAATGCGCCCCATTTGGCCAGTGTAGGTGTCTCTGCCACACCACTCCGTGGCCTTTGGGTCCAGTCTCGCGCCCACCCCGTGATGGGATAGGTGGTTATTACCTTGGTCGGAGCTGTTCCAGCGATGGGCTTTATAGCCAGCAAGGCGCAGTACACAGCAGCCAGTTGCTTCTCTGTCAAGGTATACTGGACCTCTGCTCCTTTCCATAGTTGTAACCAGAATCCAATAGGTTGGCGTGTCCATTTAAGCCGCAGCCAAAGGCCCCATCCACAACCGTCTTCGGTTACATGAACATCTAGCTTGCAGGGCCTTGTTGAGTCCATTACACTCAAGGCCTGTATGGTCTTGACTGCCCACTTGGCAGCAGTAAAAGCAGATGGACGTGTCTCATCCCAGTCCCACCTGATGCCCTTTTGTACCAACCAGTATAAGGGTTTCAGAATTTCTGCCAAGTGTGTGATAAACACTCTCCAGTGGCCCAAAAGACCCCAAAACTCTTGTAATACTGCCACAGTGGTAGGGGTGGGGAAAGCGTGGACCTTGTCTATAAATGCTTCAGGAACAACTTTAGTTTTACCCAACCAGACAACCCTCAAGAACTTTACGGACAAACCAGGTCCCTGAACCTTGGTGCTGTTCACAGCCCATCCTTTCTCCTGTAGATGTTGCAGCAGTCTAAGAACTGCCTCTTCTAAATCTCAAAGGGAATCAGATGTGAGCATAATATCATCAAGGTAGTGATACAACCACACCGTTTGCAGTTTCTTCCATGTGGCCAAGTCCTGGGCTACAAGTCCGTGACAGATGGTGGGACTGTGGATGTATTCCTGTGGAAGGAAGGGGAACCCATAAGTGAGGCTACTCGTACTTTAACAGATCTGGGGGAGGTTGAAACAATAAGGGCACGGAGGGAAGCACGGGCTACGACTGAAAGGAGAGCTGCAAAAGGCCCCATGAAGGTCTCAAGGACCCAGATGTGGGTTGATTTGATAAAGGCCAGGGTAGTGAAAAAACTCGATGGGCAGCCCAATAGAATCTTGTTAGAACTGTGGCACCAATTAAAGCCAGAGCAGCAGTTCCAGCCGCTGAGGTCCAGGACACGGAAACCAGAGTCAAGGCCTCATGCCCGGCCTGTGTTCTCACAAGACTTCCTGGGAGACAGTACTCAGGATTCACCTGAGCCCTCACCCCCACAGGAGCACGATTGGGCATCACGGTTTGACTGGGGGGTGTCAAAGTCCCCACCCGGGGGCATGGTGGGGACCAGAGGCCACACGTAAAATGAGCAGTTCATTGGGCCCCTGTGAATATACAATGTGTCCTGGCCCTGGTGGACACAGGAGCTGAGTGTTCTCTGATATGGCGGCTCTGAGCATTTTCCTGGGACCCCTGCTGTGATAGGTGGCTATGGGGGTAAGTCAATCAGAGTGAAGAAGGCACAAACCTCACTGGGGATAGGGCGCTTACCCCCACAGGAGTATACTGTGTACATCTCTCCCATCCCTGAATATATTTTGGGGGTAGATATCCTGCAGAGCCTGTGGTTATAGACCACTGCAGGTGAGTTCAGACTGAGGGTACATGTGGTAAAGGCAGTTCTGAGGGGACATGCTACGCACCCACCTGCAGCTCTGCCTATACCTCGGCGGGTGACAAATACTAAGCAGTATAAATTGCCTGGGGGGCACAAGGAAATTGGAGAAACTACAGGAGTTGGAGAAGGTGGACATCATAAAGCCCAATCGTAGTCCTTTTAGTTCCCCAGTGCGGCCAGTGAGAAAGCCAGACGGCTCCTGGCGTATGACCACGGACTACAGGGAATTGAATAAAGTCACACCCCCTTTGCATGCTGCGGTCCCCTCTATAGCACCCATTCTGGACACCCTCCGGCATGAGCTGGGAATGTATCATTATGTGGTAAACCTTGCTAATGCTTTCTTCTCTATTGACATAGCACAGGAAAGCCAGGAACAGCTTGCTTTCACATGGAAAGGCCAGCAGTGGACATTCACTGTCCTTCCACAGGAATATCTCCACAGCCTGTCCCACCATCTGTCATGGACTTGTAGCCCAGGACTTGGCAACATGGAAGAAACCACAAACAGTGCAGTTGTATCAACACCTTGATGATATTATGCTCACATCTGATTATATTTCAGATTTAGAAGGGGCAGTTCTTAGACTGCTGCAACATCTATAGGAGAAAGGATGGGCTATGAACAGTACCAAAGTTCAGAGACCTGGTTTGTCTGTAATGTTCTTGAGGGTTGTCTGGTCGGGTAAAACTAAAGTTCCTGAAGCAGTTATAGACAAGGTCCAGGCTTTCCCCACCCCTACCACTGTGGCAGTATTACAAGAGTTTTTGGGTCTTTTGGGCTACTGGAGATTGTTTATCACACACTTGGCACAAATTCTGAAGCCCTTCTACCGGTTGGTACAAAAGGGCATCAGGTGGGACTGGGATGAGACACGTGCAGCTGCTTTTACTGCTGCCAAGTGGGCAGCCAAGGCCATACAGACCTTGAATGTAATGGACTCAATAAGGCCCTGTGGAACTTCTGGGAAGATGGTGGTGTGAGCAGGGCGGCAGAAATCTCCTCCCAACACTATATTTATCTACAAAAATACAGCAAATACAACCACTCATAAAAGAAAGACCAGAACACACAGGAAAGCGCACAGCGTGCAGCTACACCCGAGAGGACTCGGCACCCCAAGAGGCGGGTAAGATACAGAGCCGCGACCCGGCAGGACCCGAGCACTCCCCTACCCCAGCGCACCGGCGGGAGGAGAGGATTCGGAGCCGGGAGGGAGTGGAAGAGCAGGTCCGCGAAATAACCAGCCCCGGTGGTCTGCGCCCGGAGCGCTGACACACACTGCGTGGTGCATCCGTCATTGGAGAGGCAGAAGGTGCAGGTTTAGAGCCAGGAACGCGCTGGGACCGTGCAGCCAGCGCCCAGGGACAAGAGAAAAGTGCGTGCCATTTGCAGCGTTCTCAGAGAGGTGGGGGGCCCAGTGAGGTAGACACCATTGCCCTGACGAGCTCAGCCCTGCAGGCTGGAAGTTCTGGGGAACTTCGGTCCCCGTTGCTGGTGACAGAGAGAAGGGAGCAGACACACTGGAACTTTATACAGAAAACAATAGCCTCCCATTCGTTCCCAACCCAGCCAAAAAGCGGCGTGACCGCAACTGTGGATTAGTGGAGCAACAGCGACACCTACACCACGCTTAGAGAATCCACCCCAGGTGGGCTTTTTTTTTTGCTCGTTTGTTTTATTTCTTGCCCCACACCTTTTTTTTTTTGCCTTTTTCACCTTCCTTTTCTTTCATTTCTTTCTTTTTTCTTTATCTCTTTTCTTTCTCTTCCTTCTTTTCTTTGGCTTGCTTGTTTTTTTGGTGGTTTTTTTTTTAATGAGCCCAGCTGACATACGTGGCACCTACCAGCGACTACTCCTATCAACATGACAAGACAGAAGAACATGATACAGACAAAAATCCAGACGCAGGCACGCTCTGAGAAGGAACCTGAAGGGATGGAAATGCAGCATCTTCTTGAAAAAGAATTCAGAATAAAAGTCATAACCATGCTGATGGATCTACAGAGAAATATGCAAGAACTAAGGGAGGAAGTGAGGGAAGTCAGGAAAGATAATGCAGAAATGAGACAAGCCATCGACAGGCTCAGCAGCAGACTGGACGAGATGCAAGAGACTGTTAATGAAATAGAAATCAGGGAAGAAGAAGACAGAGCAGCTGAGGCAGAGAGAGATAAAAGGATATTAGGAATGAAAGGATATTAAGAGAACTGTGTGACCAATCCAAACGGAACAATATTCGCATTATAGGAATACCAGAGGAAGAAGAGAGAGAAAAAGGGATAGAAAGTGTCTTTGAAGAAATAATTGCTGAAAACTTCCCCATGCTGGGGAAGGAAATAGTCTCGCAGTCCATGGAAGCCTACAGATCTCCTAACACAAGGGACCCCAGGAAGACAACACCAAGACACACAATAATTAAAATGGCAAAGATCAAAGATAAGGACAGAGTATTAAAGGCAGCTAGAGAGAGAAAAAAGATCACCTTCAAAGGAAAACCCATCAGACTAACAGACTTCTTAACAGAAACCTTACAGGCTAGAAGAGAATGGCATGATATATTTAATGCAATGAAACAGAAGGGCCTCGAACCAAGAATATTGTATCCAGCACGATTATCATTTAAATATGATGGAGGGATTAAACAATTTACAGACAAGCAAAAGCTGAGAGAATTTGCCTCCCATAAACCACCTCTACAGGACATCTTAAAGGAATGGCTCTAGAGGGAAGCATTCCTAAGGTTAAAAAGCTGTCACCAGAGAAAATAAAATCATAGCAAAGAAAGCAGACCATCCAAATACTAACTAAAGGCAAAGAATAAAACACCTAGTATATAAAGAATGGAGGAGGAAGAATAAGAAGGGAGAAAAATAAAGAAACATGAGACTGTGTTTACAATAACTTAATAAGAAAGTTAAGTTAGATTGTTAGACAGTAAAGAAGCAACCCTTGAACCTTTGGTAACCACGAATCTAAAGCCAGCAATGGCAATAAGTACATATCTTTCGATAATCACCCTAAACGTAAGTGGAATGAATGGACCAATCAAAAGACACAGAGTAACAGAATGGATAAAAAAGGAAGACCCATCTATATGCTGCCTACAAGAAACTCACCTTAAACGCAAAGATATCCCCAGATTAAAAGTGAAGGGATGGAAAAAGATATTGCATGCAAATAACAAGGAGAAAAAAGCAGGTATTGCAGTACTTGTATCAAACAAAATAGAATTCAAAACGAAGAAAGCAGCAAGAGATAAAGAAGGACATTACATAACGATAAAGGGGTCAACCCAACAAGAGGATATAACCATTTCAAATATATATGCACCCAACACAGGAGTGACGGCATTTGTGAAACAAATACTAACAGAATTAAAGGAGGAAATAGACAGCAATGCATTCATTTTAGGTGACTTCAACACACCACTCACTCCAAAGGACAGATCAACCAGACAGAAAATAAGTAAAGACACAGAGGCACTGAACAACACACTAGAACAGATGGACCTAACAGACATCTACAGAACTCTACACCCAAAAGCAACAGGATACACAATCTTCTCAAGGGCACATGGAACATTTTCCAGAATAGACCACATACTAGGCCACAAAAAGAACCTCAGTAAAATCGAAAATACTGAAATCCTACCAACCAACTTCTCAGATCATAAAGGTATTAAACTAGAATTAAACTTTAGAAAGAAAACAAAAAGGCTCAAAAATACATGCAGACTTAACAACTTTCTCCTAATTAATCAATGGGTCAATGACCAAATCAAAACAGAAATCAAAGAGTATATGGAGACAAATGACAGCAACAACACAAAGCCACAGCTTCTATGGGACGCAGCAAAGGCAGTTCTAAGAGGAAAGTATATTGCAATCCAGGCCTATCTAAAGAAAGAAGAACATTCCCAAATGAATAGTCTAAAGACACAATTACTGAAATTGGAAAAGAAGAACAAATGAGGCCCAAAGTCACCAGAAGGAGGGACATAATAAAGATCAGAGAAGAAATAAATAAAATTGAGAAGAACAAAAGAATAGAAAAAAATAAAGGAAACCAAGAGCTGGTTCTTTGAAAAAATAAACAAAATAGATAAACCCCTAGCCAGACTCATTAAGAGAAAAAGAGAATCTACACACATAAACAGAATCAGAAATGAGAAAGGAAAAATCACGACGGATCCCACAGAAATACAAAGAATTATAAGAGAATATGATGAGAATCTATATGCTAGCAACCTGGAAAACCTAGAGAAATGGACAACTTTTTAGAAAAATACAACCTTCCAAAACTGACCAAACAAGAAACAGAAAAACTAAAGAGACCTATCACCAGCAATGAAATTGAAGCGGTAATCAAAAAACTACCCAAGAAGAAAACCCCCGGACCAGATGGATTCACCTCTGAATTCTACTAGACATATAGAGAAGAAATAACACCGATTCTCCTTAAAGTTTTCCAAAAAATAGAAGAGGAGGGAATACTTCCAAACTCATTCTATGAAGCCAGCATCACTCTAATACCAAAACCGGGCAAAGACCTCACCAAAAAAGAAAATTACAGACCAATATCCTTGATGAATGTGGATGCAAAAATACTCAACAAAATATTAGCAAACCGAATTCAAAAATACATCAAGAGGATCATACACCATGATCAAGTGGGATTCATCCCAGGGATGCAAGGATCGTACAACATTCGAAAATCCATCAATATCATCCACCACATCAATAAAAAGAAGAACAAAAAACACATGATCATCTCCACAGATGCTGAAAAAGCATTTGACAAAATTCAGCATCCATTCATGATTAAAACTCTCAACAAAATGGGTATAGAGGGCAAGTACCTCAACATCATAAAGGCCATATATGACAAACCCACAGCTAACATCATACTTAACAGTGAGACGCTGAAAGCTTTTCAACTAAGATCGGGAACAAGACAGGGATGCCCAATCTCTCCACTGTTATTCAACATAGTACTGGAGGTCCTAGCCACAGCAATCAGACAAAACAAAGACATACAAGGCATCCAGATTGGTAAAGAAGAAGTCAAATTGTCACTATTTGCAGATGACATGATACTGTACATAAAAAACCCTAAAGACTCCACTCCAAAACTACTAGAACTAATATCTGAATTCAGCAAAGTTGCAGGTTACAAAATTAACACACAGAAATCTGTTGCTTTCCTATACACTAATGATGAACTAACAGAAAGAGAAATCAGAAAAACAATTCCATTCACAATTGCATCAAAAAGAATAAAATACCTAGGAATAAACCTAATGAAGGAAGTGAAAGACCTGTACTCTGAAAACTACAAGACACTCCTAAGAGAAATTATAGAGGACACTAACAAGTGGAAATGCATCCCATGCTCTTGGCTAGGAAGAATAAATATTGTCAAAATGGCTATATTACCCAAAGCAATCTACAGATTCAACGCAATCCCTATCAAACTACCCACAGCTTTCTTCAATGAACTAGAACAAATAATTCAAAAATTCGTATGGCACCACAAAAGACCCCGAATAGCCAAAGCAATCCTGAGAAGGAGGAATAAAACGGGGAATTACGCTCCCTGACTTCAAGCTCTACTACAAAGCCACAGTAATCAAGACAATTTGGTACTGGCACAAAAACAGACCCACAGACCAGTGGAATAGAATAGAAAATCCAAACATCAACCCAAACACATACCGTCAATTAATATTTGAAAAGGGAGCCTTGGATATACATTGGGGAGATGACAGCCTCTTCAGCAGCTGGTGTTGGAAAAACTGGACAGCTACATGTAAGAGAATGAAACTGGACTACTGTCTAACCCCATACACAAAGGTAAACTCAAGGTGGATCAAAGACCTGAATGTAAGTCATGAAACCATAAAACTCTTAGAAAAAAACATAGGCAAAAATCTCTTGGACATAAACATGAGCGACTTCTTCATGAACATATCTCCCCGGGCAAGGGAAACAAAAGCAAAAATGAACAAGTGGGACTATATCAAGCTGAAAAGCTTCTGTACAGCAAAGGACACCATCAGTAGAACAAAAAGATTTCCTACAGTATCGGAGAATATATTCATAAATGACGTATCCGATAAGGGGTTGACATTCAAAATATATAAAGAACTCATGCACCTCAACAAACAAAGAGCAAATAATCCAATTAAGAAATGGGCAGAGGACATGAATAGACACTTCTCCAAAGAAGAAATTCAGATGGCCAACAGGCACATGAAACGATGCTCCACATCACTAATCATCAGAGAAATGCAGATTAAAACCACAATGAGATACCACCTCACACCAGTGTGGATAGCCAACATCCAAAACACAAACAACAACAAATGTTGGTGAGGATGTGGAGAAAAGGGAACCCTCCTACCCTGCTGGTGGGAATGCAAATTAGTTCAACCATTGTGGAAAGCAGTATGGAGGTTCCTCAAAAAACTCAAAATAGAAATACCATTTGACCCAGGAATTCCACTCCTAGGAATTTACCCTAAGAATGCAGCAGCCCAATTTGAAAAGGACAGATGCACCCCTATGTTTATTGCAGCACTATTTACAATAGCCAAGAAATGGAAGCAACCTAAGTGTCCATCAGTAGATGAATGGATAAAGAAGATGTGGTACATATACACAATGGAATATTATTCAGCCATAAGAAGAAAACAAATCCTACCATTTGCAACAACATGGATGGAGCTAGAGGGTATTATGCTCAGTGAAATAAGCCAAGCCGAAAAAGACAAGTATCAAATGATTTCACTCATATGTGGAGTATAAGAACAAAGAAAAAAACTGAAGGAACAAAACAACAGCAGACTCACAGAACCCAAGAACGGACTAATAGTTACCAAAGGGAAAGGGACTGGGGAGGATGGGTGGGAAGGGAGGGACAAGGGGGAAAAAGGGCATTACGACAGATGTAATGTTAGGGGGGCACGGGGAGGGCTGTACAACCCAGAGAGGACAAGTAGTGACTCTATGGCATCTCACTACGCTGATAGACAGTGACTGTAATGGGGTTGGGGGGGGACCTGATGAAGGGGGTAGTGTAATCACCATAATATTACTCATTTAATTGTAGATTAATGATATCAAAATAAACTTAAAAAAAAATTAAATGGAAATCACCCAAAAAAAAAAAACCAAGGCCCTGTGAACTAGATGTTCATGTAACCAAAGATAGTTATGGATGAGGTCTTTGGAAGTGGCTTAAATGGACACGCCAACCTATTGGATTCTGGTGTCAACTATGGAAAGGAGCAGAGGTCCGGTATACCTTGACAGAGAAGCAACTGGCTGCTGTGTACCACGCCTTGCTGGCTATAAAGCCCATCGCTGGAACAGCTCTGACCAAGGTAATAACCACCTATCCCATCACGGGGTGGGCGCGAGACTGGACCCAAAGGCCACGGAGTGGTGTGGCATAGACACCTTCACTGGCCAAATGGGGCGCATATTTACAGCAGTGCAGCGCCCTCCCTACTAGCCCCTTAAGTGGAGAACTCCAACGCTTATTGGGGCCAGTGACCTATACCAGTGAAAAGCAGGAACTTGCTTTTCAGCCCTTGGTAGCTGAGACTCCTTATCAGGAGGGAAAAGCCCCTATACCTGAAGATGCTTGGTACACAGACGGTTCCAGTCGTGGGCAGCCCCCGAAGTAGAGGGCTGTGGCTTTCCATCCTAAGACTGAGACAACATGGATGGAGAATGGAGAGGGGAAGAGCAGTCAATGGGCTGAGTTGCAGGCAGTATGGCTCGTGATCACCCAGGAGCCTTCCCCCATAGTTGTCTGCACTGACAGCTGGGCCGTCTATTGGGGCTTGACCCTGGGGCCTCCAACATGGTATCATGCCAACTGGATGGTTGGTCACCGGCCCCTTTGGGTGCAAGAGTTGTGGCAAGACCTATGGGCCTCTGGTCATACTAAGACTGTTACTGTATATCATGTGACTGACCATTTGCCTTTGGCATCCCCAGGGAATGATGAAGCAGACACACTAGCCCCAGGTGTGCTGGCTAGAAGGAAAGCCTGCCTCTGATGTGGCCCAGTGGCTACACCAGCATTTGTTGCACGTGGGGCAAAAGACAATGTGGGCTGTAGCCCGTCGGTGGGGTTTGCTGTTGACCTCTGAAGAAGTCAGCAGAGCCCAAAAGGAATGCCTTGTGTGCTCAAGAGGGACTTATACCGAGTCCCACAGCAATATGGGACAATAGCAAGGGGGCCAATACCTCTTGTCAGGTGGCAGATAAGACTATATTGGGCCTCTGCCCATATCAGAAGGATATCGGTATGCCATGACTTGTGTGGACACGGCTACTAGACTATTGGTTGCTTTTCCTGCATGTTGTGCATATCAGCAAACCACCAAGAGGGGCCTGGAGCGTCTCTTTGCAGCCTATGGCCGGCCGCAGGTGATTGAAAGCGATCAAGGCACCCACTTTACTAGACATGCGTTACAGGAATGGGTGCAGCAATTAGGAGTAAAGTGGAAATTTCATGTACCATGTAACCCTACCAGGGCAGGCATGATAGAGAGGTACAATGGTTTGTTGAAATCTGGCCTGAAGTCGGACACCAATTGTCTACGGGGCTGGTCAGTTTGCCTATGGACAGTGTTGCGGCGTTCGAATGAGAAGCCACGTAAAGGAGCTTTGAGCCCTGTGGACCTGCTAACATGCATTGCTGCCTCTCCTATACAACTGTACGTGCAAACCAAAGAGGAGTTATTGAAGCCAGGCTATGGCCAGCAGAGCAACATTCTGCCGCCAGCCCCACTGCATTAAGCCCTGAGACCCTGTTGAATGGACCTGGCCCTGGACATTTTGACACGTGGACAAGCAATGGCTGGCCCTTCTGGCACCTTGGGGGAAAGGCCTGGAAGCTGGCCTCATGTGTATTCCTGGAGTAACAGCAGAGTGGCCACCAAAGGTCACGGTAGTGTACCCAAAATGTGCAGGAAGTAACAGCATCTTGCGAGGAAGTTTTATCTTTATGGCCAGTGCATGTACTTCCTGCAGCCCTGTATATTGACCCATCTGTCACCCCCACAGGGAGGGTGTGAATGTCTGGTATACTAGACCAGGACGAGATCCCATTCCTGCCGCTGTTTTATCACAAGACCACTTTCTTGCATGTATCCTACCTGATGGACAAGATTTGCCTATGCTGGTGTCATTAAAACATGTATCTTATCGCCCTTAAGGTTATTTTCTCCTACAATCCTTATGGCCTGAAAGTGCCCCCTGGCTGCAGTTGCTGCCTGATGATTGCTCTGAACCCTGTTAACATCACAACCTTATTTTGTGGGTCCCTCTCCAATTTTCAAATTGCTCTCATATGTGATGTGTTTAGTTTTTGATTCCACTAGTTGAACACAGATTTCTTAAACTTTCCACACTCCACAGCTAGCCAGAGGGGCAGCCTGGACATGGCCCCCAGTTCCTTGCCTCCGGTCCTGCCCTTTCCTGTCCTCAGCACTGTGCACACCAACCTGCTGGGTTGCCCTCTAGCCTGAGCATCCAAGGCGTGATCATTAAGGTCTCCTAAGGAAACACCCCCAAATCAGCCAGCCAGCGCTGAAAGCCAGGCTCCTGTCTCCTTGGTTCAGGCCTCGTACGGCTGCCCTCCCTGCACCTGCTGGCCCTGTCCCCCAGGGCCTGTGCTCTAGAGTGCCTCTACCTGAGCGTGGGATGCTCATTCCATTCCCTCACGACTTCCCGTCTAGGAGTCTAGGTGGATCATGTGCCCCCCCTCAGCCCCTCCTGCCCAGATCCCACCAGGACAACCTCGTCATGCCTGCAGAGTGGGCCCCATGCCCTCTGTCCTGCACTCATGCTGCCCCTCCCAGTCCGGCCTTCCCACTCACCCTCCACTACAGCTCCAGCATGACGCTCTGGCCTGCAGTCTGACTGCCTTAACCCTCCTGGCCTCTTCAGGGCCCCGTTGGGGCAGCACTCAAAGCCCCAGGCCATCTGCCTCCCCACCCTCCCCGTGCACCCCGCATCTTAGAGGAACAGACTCCCCACATCTGTCCTTCCTCCGGGGATGATCCCAGCTGCCTCTCAGCATAGGCATCCCCTTCTGTCCAAGCCCGCAGTGTCCCCTCACCAGGTGCCAGAGCTACTCACCCAGCCATCTCCCCCAGGAGGCTGCGAGCAGGGACAGGTGATCTCTGTTCCCAGACCAAGCCAGTGCTGGGCACTTGTGGTCCTCAAACGTGTGTTGTGGTGGACACGCTGGTGCTTATGGGCTCAGGGCCATCTGAAGAGCCAGGCAGAGCTGCCCTGACAGCTTGTTTAGCACCTAAAGTCCTCCCCTCAGAGCTGCTCTGTGGGGCACTGAGTTGGGCCGCCAGGCAGCACCTGCTAATATAGAGCATGTCACGCAAATCATGCTGTGGCCACACCCATGTGCCACATTGTCTGTCCTTTGTAGTCCAAGTAGAATGCGAAGGAGACCCTTTGGGGGCTGGGCTCTGCAGCATCCCAGCTCCAGGTGGGTTTCAAGGGTCAGTGCCTCACAGCCCAGAAGGCAAGAGGAAGGATGCTGGGCCAGTAGGATGTGGGAAGGGAGGACACAGGACACAGACAGGCCTCCAAGGGGCACCCCGCCCGTCAGGTGCAAAGGTGTTTTCAGAGAACATCCTGGAGCTGCCGCATTTCTGAGGTGCCAGCCCTTCGCCCGTGGTCCAGGGGCTTGCATCTGCAAAGCCACCATTGTAGCTATTTTCCCAACGGACACTGGACCTGAGAATGGGATTAAGGCATGAATTCCTTGCATATTCCTTTGCCCCTCTGCCGCAAGGCCAGGGAGCCGCCCCAGCAGCACTCACTGTCCTCTGTCTCCGCAGTCATGCCAAGCTGACCTGGTGAAGGACAACGGCCACAAGTACTTCCTGTCGGTGCTGGCGGACCCCTACATGCCGGTAAGGGCCGCCCCGGGGTCTGCCCCAGGCGTGCCTGCCCACGTGCCGTGCTGCTGTGCCTCTAGGAGGGTCCGATGAGGCTGGTCCTCACCAGCCACCCGAGCAAGCACAGGGGCTGCGGTGGAGTGTGGCCAAACTGTGCGGGGCCACGTGCACACTGCCCACGTCCCTGGAATGCACTCTTTGCTCAATGACATGCTACCTCCGCCACTGTCTCCTCGCTGCCCCTGAGAGATAGTGTTCACACAAAGGTCGGGTTTGCTCTGCTTACGTGAGCCCGCTTTCCCCCGCACGCCTGTGCAACGTAGCCGCACCCGCCGTCCCTCCCCTGCGGCTGCCTGAGCTGAATGAATGAGTCCCTGTACATCCATATGTGGCAGTTCAAGGGCAGGAAAGAAAGAGGGGATTGGAAGTTTAAGTGTAAAGTGCGTTATATTAAATTGCTTAAAAATTAGTAACCTACAAATAGCATATATAGCAGCTCCTATGAATGTTTTATGATTTATATGATTTAGACTGCCTTCCTCTAGCTCCTAGCACAGTAAAGAGAACAAAACAGACCTCCTGAATAATTCTGTCAATAGCTCAGTTTTACCTGAATGTTCAGTCAAGTGTACCGGCTCGTGTAGTCTCTGCTGGCTTTGGTTGTATAAAGGAACTTTTGTATATAGTCACATCCTCTAGTTGGATTTCTAAACAGACAATGACAAACAAACCTACTAATAAAAACAGCCAACAAGCAGAAAGCATGAAAAACAGGATTGTTACACAAAAGGTAAATAGTAGTTCTGTACTGTGAGTTAAGCATGGCCTTTGGGCATCAGCTCAGGCAAAGTTAGTTTCGGAAAAAATCACTCCCGTGCCCGAGGGTGAATCGAGCAAGTGGGGAAGAGTGGGAATATTGGCAAAGCTGACAGCCGCCATGCAGGCAGCGGGCTCCCATCAGCCGCACGGGAGGCGGCAGGCTGCAGGGAGGCACCCGAAGGGCCACAGGACCCTGTTGCCCTGGAGCCCCACACCCAGCTGACAGACCACTCAGGAGTGGGGATGACGCCGACACCTGCTCAGAGACTGACAGCTTACTCACGTTCTGACCCACACCGAAGCAAACCCCGGGGAGAAGTAGGATGAAGGATACAAAGAAAAGCTAGGAGGTTGTCAGACGTGTCGGCCTATCTGAACAAGCATTGGCTGTGAAAATAAATGATAGTGACCCTGAATTTGAGGGGTTAACGCACAAGGAGGAATGTCAGAGTGAAGGCCCCCAAGCCTTGCACATATCCAAGGGAGACACAGAGAAGGATTAACTAGACTCTGTTCAGTGTGCACAGTCAGGTCTTGAGCACCATTAAACAGAAGCGGACATGCTGGTTTCCAGAGAAGCAGAGGAAGGGAAGCCTGGGGGTGGGCCGCCCCATGGCCTGGAAAGGTGGCCAGGTTAGGCTGCTCTGTTCCCTCACGCTGCCACCGGCATGCTTGGCTCGGGGCGGCCGAGGAGTCAGGGAGCTTCCTGGGAGCAGGATGGCCTCCTGACAGGAGATCACAGCAGCCCTGTGCCCACAGGACGGTCTGTCCCCCAGAAGCCAGCCCAAAGCTGTCAGACTCTCTCAAAAGGGCTGTTCTTTTTTGTAGATGCAAATTAAAAGACAGCAGAGCTGGATCTCTTTTCTTTACACATCAGGCACATCATAAAGACTTGGGTCCAAGTGACTGTAATGGGGTTGGTGGGGGGGACCTGATGAAGGGGGTAGTTTAATAATCATAATATTGCACATGTAATTGTAGATTAATGATCCAAAATAAATTATTAAAAAAAAAAAGACTTGGGTCCAGTGGGGAGCCCACTGTGGCCTGTGCCAAGCCAGGGTGACTTCTGTTTTGCAGGCCGAGCACAGGACCATGACGGCGTTCATCCTCGCTGTGATCGTCAACAGCTACAACACTGGGCAGGTGAGTGTCATGGCCGCCTGCCCTCCAGGGCCTCCAGGCAGTCGCTGCACAGGGGTCGGAGGATCTCCCATCCCAAACAGGCCCCTGCTGGACATGCCATCGTAGAGCTGAGGCCTGGACCCTCACTTAGCTGACCATTTTCAGGGTGATTTATGGTTGGTGGGATTTAAAATGAGAAGCATTGAGCAAATCTAATGCTGGGATTAAGCAAGGTTTCCCCAAGAAATGTCAGGGCAGTGACCTGGCCCGACACCCCTGCCAGGTACCCTGGGTCGGTGGGTGATCTGCACTGTGCTGTCTGCCTCCTTGCAGGAAGCCTGCCTCCAGGGAAACCTGATTGCCATCTGCCTGGAGCAGCTCGACGACCCCCATCCCTTGCTGCGCCAATGGGTGGCCATCTGCTTAGGACGGATCTGGCAGAACTTTGACTCAGCCCGGTGGTGTGGGGTGAGGGACAGTGCCCATGAGAAGCTCTGCAGCCTCCTGTCTGACCCCATCCCTGAGGTGAGTCTGTCACTGACCCGTGACTTCAGGCTGAGTGAGGTCCGTCAAGGTGCCAGCAGGGATGACAGGCAGCACCCACAGAGGCCTCCTGGTGCCCCCATGCCCTGACCCCTGGCTCGCTCACTGATGGCTCCAGAAGTTCGCGCCCCCGTGGGCTGTTGGCAGGGGTGAGGACGCTTCCTCGGGTCCTGCCGTCCCTGCTCTGTCAGGACGGGCAGCAGCCTCCTGAGGCCTGTGCAGTGTACCCGTGTGGAGTGGACGGGGCTGAGCAGGTTGCACTGACCCCGGGGCCTGGCAGCCGGGCGTGCCTGTGACCCGTCCCCACCCTGCAGGTGCGCTGCGCGGCGGTCTTTGCCCTTGGCACATTTGTGGGCAACTCCGCGGAGAGGACTGACCATTCGACCACCATCGACCACAACGTGGCCATGATGCTGGCCCAGCTGATCAGTGACGGCAGCCCCGTGGTCCGGAAGGTGCGTGGCCCCCAGGGTGCGGGCAGCAGAGCCCCGCGGCCAGTCCCCTACAGCACCCGGGGTCTGAGCCAGCAGCCCGACCACAGCAGGGAGCACCACTCCCCCTGTGCGCATCCCTTAGAGAGCAGACTCTTAAACGTTTGTTTAATTCTCTCCAAAACACTTTTCTTCACCAGATACTCATGTGTTTGCTTCATTTAAAGGCATTTAACAAGCTGCGTCTCCTGGCAGCTTGTATAATAGACTCCTTCCTGCCTGGGAGCAACACACAAACATACCACAGAGACTCAAAAGAGCAGTAGCCACCCACAGACAGACAAACAGACAGGTTTGCGGAGTGTGCCCCCTCCCCGCCCCCATGTGGGTCAGCGACTGAACGGACGTGTAGGATGTTGGAGACATTTCCTGGTCTGGTTAGATGTGGGAATTCCATGTAAGATCTCACCCCAGCCAGCAGGCACAGCAGGAGACCCCCTGCCCTCCCAGGCAAAAGGGGCCACTGGGGAGCCACCCGTGGCCTACTGGCCATGTTCCACATGAACTTGCTAGGCTGCCCTTGGAGTGGGGACTTGCACTAGGGGCTGGGGAAGCCAGGCGCCCTGTAGTGGCTACCAGCCAGCACATTATCATGCAGGGCCTCAGACGCTGTGCCGGGAAAGGGGTGGTTGGGGGTGGTTTGGGGGAGGTGCTTGTGAAGAGAAGGACCCACTGACTTACCTGGGAGGGACACCATGTGAACAAGACCCCAAACACGGAGGCCTCACCCTATCTCGACTCCTCTTAGAGACTAACTAGCCTGTTATCATACGTCAGGTCATCTAGAGAAGCATGACCAACGTGAGACAAGCTCCTGGCCATCCCTCCCTGGTCCTGGCGCTGTTCCCTTGAGGCCCCCACGAGTGATGGGTTCCCACAGGACAGGCTGCCTCCCCACAGACTTGCTAATCGAAGCAGCAGTTTGGCTGTTTTGTCCACTAAGGTTCCTTTTAAAGAAGGGGAGCATTTTTCTTCCTCTAAAAACACTTGAAAAAGAATGTTGACTTAAAAAAGAATGTCCTTCTAAGTCCCCAGCATCAGGAGAGTGGTCACCAAAGTCTTAGGGACAGCCGGGCCACCGTGCTCTTGGGCACCTCCCCAAGGGCCTGTCGTCGTTCCTGGGCTCCCGCGTGGCTGAGCCCACTCACTGTCCCTTATTTCTGGATTCCAGAGACTCAGGGGCAGCCAGGTCTTCACTGTGGGCAGCTTGGTGCCCGCCTGGCCTGGGGGGCCGCGTGTTAGGTTCAGAGGCACAGGCCGCCTGCCCGAGCCCTCCCAGTGCCGGAATGCCACATCCCCTGGACCCATGAAGCGCCCTTCTTCCCATTTGCTCATCCATCTGAGCCCAGTGGGCCAGTCGCCCTGACACCAGGCTCTGGAGCGCAGAGGAAAAGGCGAGCTGCCCCCGAGGAGCACACGGTGCAGTTGAGAGGCAGACATGATCCTGTAATTGCGCTGAAGCTCTCAAGAATGAGCAGTGGCCCAGAGGTGGGTCCGAGTTCTCCAGAACCGGCTAGCCTGGCGGCTGCCCTGCCTCAAAAGAAAGCAGTGCTGGGAAGGCCACCGCAGGGCAGAGCTGATATTCGGCTGTGAAGGCTGAGCAGCCTGGAGCCAGGGAAGGGGGTGTGTGTGCACAGGTCCCTCCTGAGGGCAGAAGGGGTGAGGCTGGAGGGCGTAGCTGCCATCCACAGGGTGCCGGTCTCCCCGGCCCGGCCTTCTCTTTAAGGCACTGGTGAGGCCTTGGAACCCTCCAGAGCCCTCAGTGAGCTTGCTCTCTAACTGGGAGACTTGTTAAGGAAGCCTTCGCAGTAACGTTTGCTATGGAAACGCAGGGCACGCAGAGGTCTCGGGAGAGTAGGGTGGTGGTGGACTGGAGAGGACGCAGTCTTTAGCAGGGTGGGCAGGCAGGCCTTCTCTCCACATCCTGATTCAGCTGCCATCCTCTTTGTTCAGAGCCACTGGTGAGACTGTCAGGGCATGTGGCACTCTGAGGGGACCAGCCCCAGGAGACCCACATGGTCCTGAGCTCCACCATGGCCTGCCTCCCCTTCGGCTGGGGGCTGCTCTATGCTGCCAGCTCAGGGCTGACACCCTGGCTCCCACCCGAGGCTAGGGCACTGTCACCCTGGCTGTAGCCAGCTGCCGGCGCTGTCCAGCCCATGCCAGATAGAAGAGCCAGGCAATATGGTGGGGTTTTCATGGTCACAGGGATTCCATATAAAAAAAATGCATCCATTCACTGTTAACAATAAAGCATCCTTCCCAGATGATAGCTGAGGGTGGCCTTTGCCAGCTTGTTACAGAGCTTACTGATAAAATCATAAAGTCAGCAGACTCATACCAGCCTCCAAATCATTTTGAGCTTGAACTTGTCCATGAAGGACAAAATGCAGACTGCCCAGTCAGCAAGCCACCCCCACCTCATCAAGAAGGCCAGGCGAGGTGTGCAGGTTGTGACCCCCAGCTGATGCCCCACATTTCCCAAGGGCTGACAGGGAGGAGCAGCGTGGCATGGGGGCCAGGCCAGCCCCACATCCGCGGCTCCAGCCACCTCAGCGAGGAAGCAGGAGGCGTGGCATCCTTTGCTTCAGGTTTATGCTCACTCAGACCCCAGAGGAGCAGCCCCCAGCGTCCACCTCCCTTAACCGCACATTTGGCTCAGACGACACTGGTGAAGGGCATCGGGCTGTTTGCGCCGGCCTCTGATGGAGACGCTGTGGGGACAGGCCTTCTGGGCCAGAGCCCCTGCTCCTGAGGCGAGCACGGAGAGAGCTCATGCTGGAGCAGCTGTGCACCCCTGCCCGGACACTGCACTGTCCTGTGCTGGTTCTGGGCCCCGAGTCTGTGGGCTACGAGCAAATGTCAGCCAGGAAACTGTTAGAAACCAGGGGTGGCAGTGGGCTCATAGAGGCCACAGGGAGGACCCCGGGAGGCACATAGTCGGCTCCTCCACACAACCACAGGGGAGCATTTGCTGGGCAGCCTGTGCCCAGGTGTGATGTCCCTGGGCCCTGTGACAACAAGCTTTAAAAAAGAAACTTGTGTTAAAGGCGAGAGGCTGATACAGATTGTACCTGAGGGAAAGGCTTCGTTCAGCAGATGTTGTTGGTACCCACTGTGTGCCAGGCCCTGGGTCACCAGGCCTTGGTGTCCCCATCGTGAACTGAACATGGGGCTTCCCTCAAGGCTTTGTGCTTGCGGAGAGGGCGGCTTGGAGACTGAGCAGACCAGAAAGTGATGTGGCAGGTGGTGGCGGTGCCTGGGACCCGGGGGCAAGGCCTCGTTTTGTTTGGAGAGTGAGCAGAAGGGCTGGAGGCTTGGAGGGAGGAGGGCCGACCCTACGGTGAAAGGCTGAGGCTGCCCAGGTGAGAGGCACTGCTGGCTAGAGGCACAGACTCGTGTCTGTGTGCTGGAGAGCTGGTGAACTCCATCTCCCAAAGGCCAGAGCCCCAGCATGTGCTCCCTAGCCAGCCCTCTGCCTCGCTCTGCAGACACCCCAAGGTATCCGTGCATTGGAGCTCTGCGTCAGAACAAAGCACCCACCCAGGAGGCCCACTGGAGGCAGGACAGGACCCTCCGTGTGTCCCGCTGCCCCAGAACCACACGGTGCCTTTGGCTTTCCCTGAATCAAATGGTCCAAGACCTAGGGAGGGGCCGTTTCAGGTCCCAGCATGAGCTTCCCCCCCCCACATCAGAGTGAAGGAGGAAGTCAGTGCCTCTCAAGGATGGTACAGGCCTCATCTTTGCAGGGAGACCAGACAGGGGTCCCTCAGCAGCACGCTGTTCCCACATACGGGGAAGGCAGGCTAAGGTATCGCTGCCTGGCGCAGAGAGGCTCATGGGTGGGTGCCAAAGGCCCCAGCACCCTTACTCCCAGGGATGGATTGTGTGGGAGGCAGGGCTGAGGTGGGAAGGATGGGTCAGGATTGATTCAGGGTTCCAGCCTAAGCCCATCACAGGGCTGTGGTTCCATGGGTACGAGCCAGGAGGTCCCTGGCAGGGGCTGAGCAGAAGGGGAGTGCCGGCAGGTGGCTGGGAGACGGAGCTTGGGGTTTGTGTGAGTGCTTCGGTAGAGGAAGACCAGCCTGCAGCTCGAGAGGTGGGGTGCAAAAGGGTACATTTGGAAGCAAACCACGCATGACAGGAGGCCCAGGAGTGTGTGAGGCTGTGTGGGAGTTCATGCCCTCGGCCCATCCAGAGCCAGCGCCTTGGCAGGGCTCTAAAAGACCTTGGCTCTCTGCTAAATAAAATTGAAGTCAGAGCTGCCTGAACAGCAATGGGAAAGTGGTGCAAACCTCCTTCCAGTTTCATTTCCCTGGGACCTTCGGGCTCCAGGCCCCTGTTAGAGCCCTGATTATCCTAGGAAGAACCTATGTACATCCTTGAACCGAGGCAGGCAGGCCTAAAGATCACACAGAACTTTCTTAGCCTGTTAGGGCCTGGAAACTCGTTTGCCTTTGAAGGGTTTGCATTTAATGAAAAAAGCGCGCTTTAGCTTGTCTGACGGGTTTGCTTCAGGTGCCCAGAATACCAGTGGGTTACCCAACTTGGGGTCTGACCAAGAGGCATCTCAGCCGGCTCATGGCACATATTGGAAACTCGAGGCCCTGAGGCCTCCTCCCTTTGCCACTCTGGAGGGGTGTGATTCACCCCGGGGCCCCATAATCTGCGCAGCATGCTGTCCAGTGTCCTCTCAGCTCTGTTGGGCTTTCCGCTGCATTCCTTGGTCCCTTGCAGCAGGGGGCCCATGGCCTTGACCTCACTTGCTTGTTCAAGCACCTGCTCACACTGGATACTCCCAAGTGTCTCACCAAAAGGGACAGTTCTGTGCCAAGAGGGCACAGTTTTGTTTTAACCTTTCTTTTTTCTGTGGAGACACAAGCACTCGGTGTTAACCTTTTAAGTCTCACTGCTTTTCACAACTCTTCCAGTCGCCGGTAAGTGTTCTGGTCCCTTCTCCCTCTCGGCAGGAACTGGTGGTGGCTCTGAGTCACCTCGTGGTTCAGTATGAAAGCAATTTCTGCACAGTGGCCTTGCAGTTCATGGAAGAGGAAAAGAACTACCCCTTGCCGTCTCCAGCGACCACAGGTACGCAGCTGAATTTGTGCAGCCTGAACATCTCACCCGCCCCTTCAGGCAGGCTGGGGACGCTTTCTTGGAGCGTGAGCAGGCCCCTCAGTGCTGCCAGGGCCTGAGCATAGACGTCTTCCTTGCGTGGTCCCCGTGACTCCCATCCTCCCAGGCACTTAGCAGAACAGAAGGGGCAGGAAAAGGGGCTGTACTGATCATCTGCCTCCTCTTGCTTTTTGACCCTTTTGGAAATCATAGAAATCTTGGGGGTGTGAATATGCACGTGCACAACAGGCTTGCAGAGAGCCGTGCAGCCTCAGCCCGTGATGAGTCACTCCATCAGGCTGCTGCCTCTTCCCATTTCCATGAGTCATATCAGGCAGCTCCCCTTGTCACACTCAGCCTCTTACCGAGTTTATAGTTCATCATCTTGGGCTGCATGCGCCCCCAGAACATGGCCGTCCCTGCAGGAAGAGGGCCTGTGATCAGCAGTGAGAGCATCACCCCTTCAGTGCTCCAGGGAATGGGGCGAGAGGGAGCCTGCTCGGTGGAGTCAGCTGGTGGCCCCAGGGCAGGTGGCAGCAGACCGGGTCCTGCCTGGGCCCCCCTGGCGGCCGCCATCCTGTTGCCTCCAGGGCCGCAGCCCATGGCCGCATCACAGAGCACCTGGTGCTGCTCTTGGAGAGGCGGCAGTCCCCAGTCCTGCTCACTACGGCCCCTCCTCACCAGACCACCTGCCCCCCAGGCCTCGCCCGGCCACCGACCCACCCAGCTCTGCCCAGCTGGCCCCGCCCCAGGGCAGCTGTCCTTCCTGAGATGCAGGCTCCTCAGGCACTGGCTGCCCCTGCCACCCTCCCCTGTCACTACTACTGTCCTAGGTCCATGGTAATGCTTTTCCTCCTTTCCTCCTAGAGGGCGGGAGCCTGACCCCAGTGAGGGACAGTCCGTGCACCCCCAGACTGCGCTCCGTGAGCTCCTATGGGAACATCCGTGCCGTTGCCACAGCCAGGAGCTTGAACAAGTCTTTGCAAAATCTGAGCTTGACGGAAGAATGTAAGATACTGGGCACGGGGTACTTGGGTCGGGCAGTCATGGGGTTTATTTTATGAAACTTTTCACATGACCTTGTGCCTGCCCCTTCTCCACCGTAAATGCCCCAGAGCCCCACCTTCCAGGCTGGCAGCTAGCAGGTGTTCATGCCACAGATGTAGTATTGCCCCCAGGTAGCCAGTGGGCACCTCCTGGGCTGCAGGCAGCAGGCAGCCAGTGTCCGGCTGGGGTGTGCCAGCGCTGGGGAGGCCAGCGTGGGCTGCATGTGGGGCGCAGGCTGGTCCTGTGCCACTGTGGAGGCCCGGAGGAGGCCAGGGCGCCTTGCTAACCCTCCCCATGGTCTGGGCCAGCTGGCAGCGCCGTGGCATTCTCCCCGGGAAACCTGAGCACCAGCAGCAGTGCCAGCAGCGCCCTGGGCAGCCCGGACAACGAGGAGTACATCCTGTCCTTTGAGACCATCGACAAGATGCGCCGCGTCAGCTCCTACTCGTCCCTCAACTCCCTCATTGGTGAGTCCGCCGGCGCCGAGCTGCGCCCTGGATACAGGGACCTCAGTGCTGTGGGGGGTGCGTGCCGGAGCCCCCTCAGTCAGAGAGCCAAGCTGGCGGGGGTGCTGGGCGTTAGGGGGTGCCATGCATGGCAGCAGGTTTCCATCACTGGATTTTGATCTGATGACTCTTGTCCCGCCCTTCCGGGCTCTCCGGGCCAGCCAGCTCGGTCACACAGGCCGGCAGCCAGAGCCCTCCATCGGCCTTCACGTGTGCAAACTCCTGGTCCCCGAAACAGTGGTGCTCAGCGGGGAGGGGACCTGGCCCAGGAGATGTGCTGGCCCTCCTGGCAGCGACACCCCACCGCTCACAGGCAACACCGAGGGCACGGCTGGGGCTGAGGGCTGATCACACCCAAGACCAGACCCGCCCCTCCTTCCAGTTCCCTCAGTCGCTCCCGCCTGGCCTCTCCTCTGGGCTTCCAGCGTCACCCAGCCCAGTGACCTCACACTGAGCTGCCCAGAACCAAAACTTGCTTTAGGGTCAGATGGTCGCTCACTCTGCCTTGAGGATCCCAGCCCTGCTCGGCAGGGGCTCCGCACGCTCTTCCCGCTTGCAGCTATTCCACTCTTCACAATAACCAGGTGGGCCTCCTCTGCTCCTGCTCTGACCACCTGGGGTGGCTCAACATGCCTCATTTGAAGTTTTATTTAATACTAAGAAATATTTTAGACACAGAGAACCTTGGAGAGGCTCATATGACACATCTGCATGTTTGTTTTTTCTCAACTTAAGGAATGTCGGCTAGAGTTGGAAGCCCAGAGCCCCTCCTGTGGGGGTTCTGACACACTCCCTCTCCACCTGTGAATCCCCAGAATGTTCCCAGTGTCCTCCCAGAGGCCTCAGAGCCCGGGCGCACATCATGCAGTGCTCCGCTCCTGACCACTCCCCTGTCGGTGGGCCTCAGCGCTGGCTCAGACTTTCCTTCTCCTTTTTTCCATAAGCAAACTCGGGCTTTGGGCCTGCCTTCTCCAGTGCCCCCTCCCTCACTGCACTGCAGCACCGCTAGGCTTCCACCCCTTCGCTTTCAGAGCTCTCTGCTCCTATTCTGTAGACCACTCCCTTGGTTTAGTCAGAATTCTGTCCAATGTCTCCTTAAAAGCCACCCTCTCCACTGCCCTCCCCCATCTAGAAGGTGTCACCATCACAGGTTCCCCGGCCCCGCTTCTTGCTGTTTTTCTCTGAGAACATCTACCACCAGGCTGATTGTACACATCCTTCGTCCTGTTTATTGGGCCCGGTTCTGCCCCTCTCCCAGGAATGTAGAGCCACGAGTCAACGACGGTGTCCTCCCCCACCCCCAGTGCCTGGCCCCTGCTAGGTGCTCTGTGGACATGAAGGGGTGCGAGCTTCTGCAGTGCCCTTCACCATGGTTCCTCTGCTTCTGTTGCCGGACCCTTGTTTTGCGCCTTTACTCTGTGAGCGTGGTGGACTCCGTGATTTGAATTTCTCATTAAACTATCCTTGCATTGCTGGGGGAACCCAGCTTGGTAATGTCCTTTCATTATTAAGTTTGTCAGTATTTCATGAATAAGTTTGGCCTGTAATTTTTCTCTTTTACTTTCCTTGTCTGACTTAGATACCAAGTTTATGCCAGATTCATAGTTAGTTCAGGACTATGCCCTCATTTTTTTGTTCCCAAGCAATTTGCATAAGACAAAGTCGGTGTGTTCTTTAGGTGTGTAGCTAGAACTTGCCTCTAAAACTCCCTGGGCTCAGTGGGGTTTGTGTGGATGGGTTCTGATTCCTGACTCCATGTGTTTAACAGGATTATCCAGCTTGTCCATTTCTGCGTAAGTCAGCTTCCACGTGTTCTATTTTTCTAAGACATCCATGTCAGCCAAATGTTCTCACTTATTCCCATGAAGTTCTCCAAAGTGCTCTCATGACTTTAATCGCTGCTATTTCTGTAGGTGTCTCTCTTCTTATTGCTGGCTACTTTTTCTCCCTTTTCTTGTTTGGTCCTATAAGATGTTTGTTAATTTCTTTAGCATTTTTAAGACCTGTTTTTTCTTAGTTGATCTACTTCATCATTGACTTCATCTTATGTTCTAGTAATTCTTTTCTTATCTTTATTTCTTCCTGGGTTTTTTTAGGTTTATTCTCTTGTTCTTTTTAAATTCTGGAGTTGAAATAGAAACAGCTCATTAACTTTCAGTGCCTCTTCCTCTCTGGTCTAGGTCTTGGAGTCTGTGGTTCTCCCCACGCCACTCAGGTGCATCGCTTCCACTCAGTCGGTGATGTCCAGTTCTGAGTTACTTAACTTCCTCTCTGACCCCTCTGCCCAAGAGCCAGCACTTCCCGACCGAGAGCCGGGTCGTGCAATGTGGACTTTCTGACTCAGTGTGTGATCTGCAAGGGGCTGATCTTGTGTGTGAGCCACGAGAGGCTGGTCCTCTGCTAGCCCTAGAAAAGGCTCAGGACATGTGCTCTGGTTTCCACAGGACGCGTCTGTGGTGTCCTGTAAGGACCTGCCCGGACAGCAGGACCCAGAGGTGGCCAACCCGCCCCAGGGTAACAAGAACTGGAAGGGGGTCTTTGCTCTTCACATGCAAGGCCTTGGTGGGAAGTACCAGCCGGTCCCTGTAAACTGGGGAGTGCCATTGGATGTGTGCGCGTTTGGGTGTTTGCTGGTCCGCCAGTGCCAGCAGGGGCGGTGTTGACACGCAGTGTGAAGACGGGTCCTGACTCACCAAGAAAACATGCCTGCAGGATGTTTGTTTCGAAGTGCAACACATTCCAAATAGAATTAATGTGACAGTGGCTAAGTTCCCAGGCTGGCCCACAGGAGTCTTTCAGAACCTGGGTCTGTGTGAATCTAAATTCCCCACCTCTGTGTTCATACCTCCAGAGTCAAGGTGACTGCTGCCTTCCAGCTCCACGTTGGAGCAGGGCCAGTAGGGCCAGCTGCTTTCTCTGTAAAAGACCAGATAGCAAATGGTGGTACAGTCTCTGTGGTGCATGAGAACAAATGGGCAGCCACGTTCCAATAAAGCTTTATTTAGGAACTGAAATTTGAATTTCATACAATGCCCACATCACAAAACATTGTTTTTCTTTTGATTTTTTTTCTCCAACCATTTAAAAAATATAAAAACCATTCTTAGTTTGCAAGCCATAAAAAACAAGCAGCCAGCCAGATTGGCCGGCCATAGTCTGCCCACAGAGCAGCCCTCCAGGCCCCAGGATTGCCCCTGGGAAGCTGGAAGTCCCCTGCCTTTTCTCCGCATTTCAGTCAGTGAGCACTTCCCAGGTGCCCCAGCCACCAGGCACTGGGAAGAGGTGCAGAGGAAGCAAGCGTATAAATGCTCATAAAAGCCTATAAACTTTGGAGCTGGTGTCCATAGCAGGTACCTCCACTCCCTAAAAGTGTGGGTTCTCCCCGCCCCAGGTGAGGGACGCCAACCCATAGCTGGTGTGCCTGCTGCTCCCCTCGGGCCCCTCCTGGTCCCCCCTCTCCTCCCCCGCCCCCCTGGCCCTCCAGCCTTCCTCTCAAAGGCAGATTCCCCTGACTGGGCTCCCTGCTTCCACACCCACCTCACTCAGGCTCGCGCCCTGCGTGCATCCTGCCTTTCACACCTGTCCAGATGCCTTGTGGTGAAGGCTGTCCTGACTGCCCTGAGTTGTAAGGGTGCTATTCATCTGTTTTGCAAATATTCACATGCATAGCTGGCCATCAGGAAAAGAAATCCAAAAAAGTCAAGCCTGCTGTTCCGAGCTGGCAGGAACACTGCCCTTCATTTGTCAAATGGAATAGCAAGCCGAGAAGTATTAAAGTCATATGTCATCCCTGGGCCATTGAGAGCGCCCATCAGCAGGCCTCCATTTCCTCGGCATCTCCCCGTCTCTGGATGTCTTCAGTACCACGTGGAGGTCTCCCTGCATGCTGGTGAAGACCCAGACGAAGGTTCCGGCGTGGTGTCCCAGTTGTTTAACATGGCAAGCTAGTGTCTACAGTGCCCTGGCCCGCTGGGACATGCCTGGAGCACAGCTCTGGTCTCTGATGATAAATGTCATTTTTGTCCTTGGCACTAGGTTGGGGAAACCGGTCTTGGCAGTCTAAGGAATGAGGAATCCACGTTTCATTTCAGGCTGCATCAGGTTGGAGCTCGGCATCTGTGGAGCAGAAGCAGGTCATTTTTTGTCCCTGTGAACAAGCCCTGCGGCTCGGCTCCGCACGACCGCCTTCCTCTGTCTCCCTGCAGACACTTAGAGCCACATGCTGATCCCTGCCTGCTTTCTCACAGTCTGACTCTGGAACGCTTTTTGCTGGAGGAAACTGAGTTTTATCTGTGTATCATTCAAATCTTTGAAAACTTGGGAGGAAAAGCTTCACAGTGAGCTGGAGTTAGAGGAGCGCTGGGAAGACAGAGTAGCTGCACTCCGGAGTTGGCATATTCACATTCAACAAGCCCGAGCTCTCGTCCACCTGGAGACTGTGGTGCTTACCTAAGTGTTTAAAATTCATAACCTGCACTGAATCCCATTCCTTGCAGCATTCACATCTTTAAAGGCAATTTTTTCTTTCATTTCAACCAAAGAACAGCAATCTCTTTGGCCTCTTTCACTGAATATTGCTGAAGTGGTTTTCAAAACCGTGGCAAGCCAGAACGTCCATTTATTCCCATCTTTTCCCACAAAGCCAGCCCCTCCAGACCGAACCCAGGGCCCCAGCCCTTGCAGAGCATTCTCACGCATGGCAGGATGTGCTCTTCAGGCGCCCTCACCCCTGCACTGTAGTGAAGCCCCTCAGGAAAGAGCCTTGGCTTCCTCTGCTCGTGGGTGCATCCCATGTGCCTAAACCGTGCCCGGCCCAATGTTGGTAAATCTACACTAGGACCTGGGTCTCCTTATCTCTTCACATTCTGGAATCTTCTTCGATGTCTCCATCCACTTGTTCTCAGCCACTGGCCTGGTCTGCAGTCAGCTCTTCCCATTTCTGCCCCACAGCGCCAGGGAACCTCCGATCCCACTCTCTGCCATCGCAAGGCCTCCTGCTGTAGCAGCTTTGTGCAGACCACTCTGTGGCTGAAGCCTCGTTAAAACTGCGCTTCCTGTCGGGTCCAAGCTAGCTGCCACCCAAGGCCTTCCTCCCTCAAACGGCTCCGGCCTTCGTCGCCTCCCACCACAGCACCTGCGCAGGCCGGCTGTGGGCTCCTGTATGGCACGGCACGGACAGCCTCTCCACCTGCACTCCCCACCTCTGCATCCGCTCCCCACAGGGACGCGTGCTGGCTGCGGGCTCTTAGGAGGCCTTCCCCAGCCCCTCAGGCGCTTGGCCTAGGCTGCCTGCCGGCTGCAGCGCTCCTGCGCCTCCCCCGGCTCTGGCATCTGGTGGGGGAGGGCCTGATGCCCCTGCTCAGCCCCCTGCCCGCTGTCTGCCCTCCCCATGGTCACACACTGCAGTTCTCTTCTCCGCCCAGGCTCCAGATGAGCACCAGCCCCCGAGGGCACCTCGTGGCCTGGACGCCCTGTCTACCCTGTCACTCTGCTTCTCTTCTTGGTTAGGGTCTAGTCCAGCCATCCAGGGAGTGAGGTGGGGGCGCATTTCTACCCTGGAGACACAGTGCAGCAGGTGCACGGGGCAGGTGAGTGCACTTCCCACCAAGGCATCCCCACCCCAGGCCACCTGCCGCTGTGGTGATAGGCCCACCTTGGGGGTAGAGCCGGGGGATGGTTTTCATGTCTCTGCTACATTCAGTGACAGTTGACACCACTGAAAATGTGTCACCGTGATGATGCATCCAAGATGGAGCTGATGCCGGGAGGAGGAGACAGAAACAGCGCGGCCTGGAGCCCCGCTCTGCCTGGCTGTGGCTCTCCACACCAGAGCCTCGATATGCCTGGAGCTGTGCCAAGTCCTGACTCCTCTGCCTGGCTCTGAGCGTGGGGCAGGACGACTCCCCACAGCCCAGGAGGAGCAGCGAGACCACACGGGACATGCAGCTGTGCCTGGAGCTTTGGAAGCCGCTGCCAGGGCCCTGCAGTCAGTATCCGGCCCTCCCGTCCTTCTTCCCCTTTCCCTGCAGGGCTTCAGGCTGCCCTGACAGAGAGGCCCACGCAAGCACCCACTCAGCTCTGGAGACGCCAGCATCCTGCGCTCCAGATTTCAGGAGGCGCTGGTTCCTCCATGAACCACAGGTGCTGCAGGAAAGCAGAGACTGGCAGCAGGAGGCCGAGCAGGGCCGCCAAGGGTGCCGCCACGTCCTGGGGGAGGTCACAGCCCATCCTTGTGATCTTCCTGTTGGAAAATGTTTCCCGTTGCTGAAATCCTCGGTTAGAGGCTGCCGTTCAGGGTGACTCAGGGACACCGAGGAGCCTTGTAGAGGGGACTGTGGCCATGCTGGCCATCCGTCTGGGCAGAGCTCCATCTCCAGGTCCTCTCAGCAGCAGACGGGGGAAGAGGGCATCCCCACCAAGGGGCTCGGGCCCCCAGCCACCGGAAGGTCACCAAGAGGGCAGAGGCAGGTGTCCTGGCCTTGGGCATTAGTCCCTGCAGAGGGCAGAGGCTCTCGGCCCTGGGTCCCCAGGTGGAGCATCAGAGGCGGGGAGCCCTGAGACCAGGCTGACAGGCAGCAGCCCCTCCCCAAGTGGGGCTCCAGACTCCTCCTTTCTCCAAGCTTCTCTGCCAACCCAAGGGATCTGGGGGTGGCCACAAAACGCTGAGCAGATTTTCCTACATCTTACACTATTTAACAGGTCGCAGTCATTGCTCTGAAAGATCTAAAGCCATTAGTTATGGACTGTTACTACTTTCAGTGTAGACATGAGAGTAGGTTCTCGGCACTTGGGGGGGTTCAGCCAGTGCCAGGCGCCAGTGCCCTTTCTGAGCCTTCAGTAGCCCAGATGCCTCCCTGACTCTCTGTCTCTGAGGGGCTGCACTCGGGCATCTGTGTTGTCTCCGGGTCTCCAGTCTCTGCCCAGACAGTGCAGGGAACGGAGAAGCCAGGGGAAGGACTGGTGCCCAAGCTGGGAGAGAGCAACGCCATAGCCTGGGGACTGCTGTCCACCAGCAAGTGGTTGTACCACTCACTGGTCAGAGGTACTGACAAAAGTCGTTTATTTCCTATTGAGTCACACACTGTTACATCAAAATTGGAATCTCCGGCAGGACAGTCAGCGGAAGTAACAGAAGCTGAGACTCCCCAGGAAACGATAGTGGTAACTAACTGGCTGGCGCGCTGCCCGTCCTCTGCCCAGCATGGCCCCATGCACACCATGCCTTTGCTCCTGGTGCCTCTTACACCCATGGTCTTATGCCCCCACCCCTGCGGTCTGCATCCACCACCCCACCCGGTGGCCTGGGACACAGCTGCGAAGGGGTGGAACAGGGGCCCCCCGCCCCACCCTGCCCCCGCCTCACGTTCCTATCAAAGGCTCCGTGGAGCTGGGCTCAGGTGTGAGCTCTGCGGTCGCCCAGTTAACGAGGCTTCTAGCTGTGACCCCCACCCCCTGCCGACACCAGTGTCCCCAACTCCCCGGCTCCTGTGACGAGGGCCCTTCCCAGCCCTGTCACACAGCAGCTGGGCTTCACTTCAGTAAGCTGTCCACCATCCCTGTGAGCCCAAAACTGACGGAGGGGGAGAGTTTCAGGGCTAGAATGGGCTGGGGGCCTTGAAGAGCTCCCCATGTTGGTTCAGACACACTTCTGCGTGCGGCAGGTTCTCCGTTCCTTTCTGAGCTACATCCACAAAAGCGCGTGAATCAGGGCCTATCACCCAGAGACTTCAGGGCCCCTGGTCCCGCCCGCCTCCACCTCTTGGGAGGGATTGCAGTCGCCTGGAGGTCCTTACACAGCACAGAGTCTAGTCCTGTTCGCAGGCCATCCACTAGGAGAGCAAAGTAGATTTTAGGACGTTTTCTCAGAGATTCTGTGCTAATTCCACCAGTTTCCGTGGACTTGGGCATCATCTGGACAGCGGTCCTGGGGCTGCAGAGTGAGTGGACAGGTCTGCGCTCTGTCTCTGTTGTTAAGTAGTGAGCGCATTTCTGTGTAGCTGCTGCCCTGACCTGGGGCCCTAACAAGCAGAGTTTGTCTGCCTGGTTCACCTAACAAGTCAGACTCTGTGGATCTCAAGCCTCCAAAACGTTCGGTCCCTGCTTCCTGTGGGCCAGGAGCTAATGAGATCCTCCCTGCACACCGTGAGCTCATGCATGCTGAGCACATGCACGTGGACAATGAGGGGGTGCTGCCCTCGTGCCGGGGACGCCAGGACACAAGAAAGGCAGTGACGGGAGGGATGTCCGTGAGCGCTCGCTGCAGTGAGCCTTTGTGGCGCTGGTCACCTCGGCAGAGAAGCCGGGAGGACGGGGTTCTCTGCCTCCATCACTCAGGTGGCAGTGGGCAGCTGGCAGTGAAGCTCAGGGCTCCCGTGCTAATGGGGTGTGGGT
Source organism: Smutsia gigantea (assembly GCA_032199065.1). Lineage (NCBI taxonomy): Eukaryota > Metazoa > Chordata > Mammalia > Pholidota > Manidae > Smutsia > Smutsia gigantea. The sequence goes on from JAVSCE010014156.1 coordinate 132,047, forward strand.
CGAGGTGGCTGCAGGGCGCTCATGCACAAGATCAGCTGGGACCGTCCGCCTCTGCCCCAGCCCTCTTCTTTGATTGAAGGTGTCATAAAAATCCATTCCATTTGAACAATCCAGAAACACCTCATCGTCTGATGGCACTTCTAATATTTAAACCCCTTCAAGCGTGAGAGGGTCTTTGCTGGGAGCAGGCCTGTCACACGGTGCAGCGCTGTGGCTTCTTTGAAATTCTTCCTTAATCTCTTTTTGTTGAACAAGCACTTACCTGTCAACAAACTGTCCAGCTTCCCCCCAAAATGAAAGGATGCATTTGTACGTGGCTGTCTCACCATCCGGCCTCGTGCTCCTGGGGAACAGGACCATCTCTGCTTCCTGGCCCCCAACCATCGCCCGCCCTGCCCTTCCGCTCAGCCCCTTCTGGTCCCGAGCACCCGCCACCCCGTCACCGTCTCTGGTCTGCATGTCTGGATTTTAGTCGCGCTGCTTCCCCAGAGGCCCTGTGTTAGTTTGTTGTTTGCTCTGCTGACCTTTCTTCCAGGAAGGTCTTTGCCAGAAGGATGGTCCTCCTTCCCTTTAAGCCCACTTTTGTGCCTCTATAAGGCCTTCCTGGCCCCTTATGCCAGGCCCACTCCTGACAGAAGGAACCACTCACCTGTTACTCTAGCTGCCAGGCAGCCCAGTGTCATGGAAATGGCAGGCTTGCAGGTCAGACAGGTGCACATCAAACCCTTCACCCTTTGCCGCAGGGCCTGGCCATCCACATCTGCAAATGCCAAGGGCAATGCTGGTGGCTAGGAGCACGGGGATTACGTGGGACCGAGCAGCCTCCACGGGATGAGGCCCTGAGTGAGCGTCCCTTTCCTTCACATCATATCCACAGTTTACCCATCTCATCCACCTTGGCATCCAGGCATGCAGAGAGGACCTTGCATAGGAACACACTCAGTAACACCTTCTGTGATTTTCTGGGGATTCAGGACAGTGCAGCGTGTGGTGTGTGGGCAGGAGCATCCCCAGGGAGCCTCAGTGCCCAGAGCACACCTGACAGGGGGAGGTGTAGACAGACCTGATGCTCACCGCTCATGGAGGCCGTGACAGCTCCCCTGGGCACAAGGAAGCCAGGGCACCCAGGAAGCCTGCCTTTTCCAACTCATTTGTCCTTCTAGAAAGATCCAGCCTCAGAAGACAAACTCATGTGAGCATTTCAAATTGGCCTCCTACCAGAATAACAGGGGCTTCTTGAAACCCAGTTTCTCAAAGTATCCACTCCTGATAGCAGAGTTAGGTTGTCAGAAAAGGGAGCTGTCTCAGGAGCTTACAAGCGTGCAAGTGGGAGCTGTTTATTACTGAAACATCTCCCATTTCTCTTTTCTAGGGGTTTCTTTTAATAGTGTCTACACTCAAATTTGGAGAGTCTTACTGCACCTGGCCGCAGACCCCTACCCGGATGTTTCCGATTTGGCCATGAAAGTGCTCAACAGCATCGCCTGCAAGGTACGTGTGGCAAGGCGTTCTTGACAAAGCTCTCGAGTCACTGATTTTCAGTTACCAACATTCAGGCAGGGAATTCCAGGCACATTCAGGTCTGTGCCACAGTTTGAGAACTTTCAACGAGCATTTTGAATCCGGAGACTTACAGTACACCCTGAACTCTGTTTAGAGGTAGCTCCAACTTGGGCGCACTTTTCTCTCTCTGCTGAGCCGCATCAGCACCAGGAAATGAGGTGCGGGTCGTTGTTTCCCAGGATCCTCTTGGTGTCTGTGTGACCTGTAGTGATGTCCCCACTTTCATTCCTGATACTAGTAACTTTTGACTTCTCTTATTCATGACCATTCCATCTGAAGAAAACTTTGCAGAGAACCAGCTTTAGGTTTCATTAGTATTTGTCTGTTGTTTTCGTTTTCCATTTTACTGATATGTTTTATCTTTATTACTTTCCTTTGCTTACTGTGAGTTTAATTTGCTCTTCTGATTCTACTTTCTTGAGACGGAAGCTTAAGTCATTCACTGCAAACTCGGCCAGTCCTTTTTCTGAGCCCTGGGAGTTCCTTGGCCTTCCATGGGTTCCTTACCCAGCCTTGGTTTTCACCCCAAACATAAGCAGAAGCTCTCAGAAGACTGGAGGAGCTTCTCCTGCAGACCCGAGGAGCCCTCTGCTCCCTGGGCCTTGGGCACCACAGCCTGGGCCTGCCGGGTCAGTGCCTACAGGCGTGATCGGGCAGTGACCCCCTGTCACCAATGTCACAGCCCACAGTAGCCTGTCTAGAAATGGCTGTTTCATACATTTTTTTTCTGGTTTTCCAATTTTTGACAATTTACACAGCAGTTACTCTTTTATGAATGGAACCAGAAATCATTTATTGCAGCATTTTAAAAAATTTTTGTAACTTTCTGATAAAATGTCAGACTCACAGACAAGTTGCAGGAAGAGTTCAGGGAAACGTGGGCCATGTTACAGCTCCCCTGGGGTTGTCTCCATGCCGTCCATCCGAGCCTCATCCCAGCCGAGGGGTTGTCCTCAGCTCACCCCTCGCCGGAGGTCATGTGGCTCATGAGCATATTTGGGGTCCGTGATTCTTCCCAAGCTGGCTGTCAGTGTCTGACTGTCTGCTGCCTGCCCGCTGCCCACCAGCTCCCGCAGCACCCGGCCTCCTGGAGGGTGTGCGGCCCCTCCACTTACAGTACGCTCACAGTGTGGTCCCATCTTTTCCTGGCTGACCGAATCCGCTCCTTCTCCACGGCTGCCGCTTCTGCGCCTGGGGGCATCACGAGTATGGCGACAACCTCCTCGCCTCCCCGATTTTAAATCCACCTCCTCTTTCTCCTTAAAGGAGCCATAAGAACAGGTGCAGAAGCGCATTCCGGGTTTTACCTCGAGCCGTGGTCACACGTGTGGCTCTGTGGGAGCAGGACTTAGAGGAGCACGTCTCCCAGACTTCCTGAAGAGTGCCGACATGCCGGCGTTAGCACGCCTGCGTGGGACCCTTGGCGGTGGGGTTCCACGCCAACCCTCCTTGACCCCAGCAAACCCCCAGCCCACTTCCCTCCACATTCTGTCCTGCAGGAGCTGCAAAGGCACCTGGGGGCAGTCCCACCCTTGAGGGGCAGGGAACCTGTCAATCGCTTTTCCTTGTCACTGGCCTATGGAAAATAACCAGTCAAGTTAATTTTTTCATCGTGTATTAGAAAATTAAGAAATAGTCTAACCATCTGCTTTTTCAACTAAAAATAGGATCAATTCAAAAATAAGGCTTTTAACAAAATGTGTTTGTTATAACATGGTCTGTGACCGAAGGAGAGAAGAAAAGGAAGGTGGAGGGCCCAAAGAAAGGCACGGTAGAGGCCCCGCCCAAGGGTGGCCACCAGGCCACTCCCAGGCCACGGCTCCGCAAGGGACGTGCAGAGGAAGCCGAGATTCTGTGGGTTTGGGGCTGAAAGTAGTCATGTCCGCTTGCTACACATTAGGGGAAGTCTGTCCTACCATTTACCACTGCTCCTTCAAACTCACAATAGCGTCTCCAACTTTCAGTTTAAAATTTCAAAAATTGTTTTTAAATAACTGTTTCCACTTAAATAATTTTAAAGCTTTGTATGGACATTAATGAATGGTTTAAGCTTTTAGAATTTGTGCTTAAACAAAGAGGAACCTGGCCATTTCCCTCCTTTGCCTGAAATCCTGTCGTGCACTGAGGAGTCTGGCGGCCTCTACAGCTGGCACAGCTGAAGGCGACACTGTCCAGATGGCCTGACCCGTTCCCTCTGTATCTTCTTGATTATTTTGTTCACCATGAAACCAGTATTTGGCCTATCCAAGTTTATTTTTCAGTGGCTTTTATGTATTTACCCTTACTAAAAGTCAACATGAATTATTTAAAAATACAATCTCAGCGCCTCATCTTAATTTCACAACTGCAGGCTTACTGCAATAGACTTGACCTCAGGCTGTCAGGCACATTCCTCTCAGGAGTCTCCAGTGCGTGCAGCCCAGAGACCGTGTCGCCACATCCTTCTGGACTACGTGTAAACTGTGTAGCTGTAAGCCAGAAGTGCCCCTCACCCACCTGAGGGTAATTAAACACCTCGTGCCCTTTCATACCCTGCCACTTGAAGCGTACCTTCTGTGCCTTCAGCTCTCTAGCTGAGCCCTAAAGACCCATGAAGGTGGCATGTGGCTTTCTGCCTGCTTCACTGATCTAGGGTGACACACACACCCCATTGTGCACATGGCTGGCACGCCCAAGTCAGAGGGACGGGTCTACTCTGGAGTCCATGCTCCCTGGAGACCTTGCAGTGGTACAGCACAGCCTGCACGTATGTATGCATGTATATGTGTGTGTGTATTTTTAAGAGTAAACCTTGGTACTGAAGGATTTAGAGGCCTAAACATCAAGAAAATCCTCTCTTGTCCTTAATTTCAAAAAGTGACTTATTTTCTGCTTTAGTAACTAATGAGGGGTTTACATTTCAATGTACAGATGAACGGGCCTATTGTAAACATTAATTCTGAAGCCAAGCCTTTGTTTATCTTAGTCAAAGCAGCCTTTTCACTGTGGAATGCCCCAGAGAGCACTGATTTCAAATTCAGAGATCGCTTCCAGCCGTGCAGGAAGGAGCCCACACAGCTCTTGAGCCAGGGCCCATTTCCATGTTTATGTGCCCTTTACATGGCTTGGGGTTTGCACTTTGCATGTAGGTTTTATTACAGAAAGTTTTAAGCCTCATAGAGGTAAAAAGAGTATGATGACCCTCAGGAACATGCCCGGCCCTGCTGGGGCTTTGGGGTGACGCTGAGAAAGACATTCCAAGCTACCGGTGTCCCGATGTATAATAAACAGTACTTCTTTTCATATTTGTGAGAAAGTTTATAAACATATAAATTCACCTAAAAATAGTACCACAGTCTCTTGACACCGTCCAGAGTCAAACTGTCAGTTACCACGTCCATGGAGGACTCATGCAGCTAGACACGTTGAAAATTAGAAATCCACATGCTTAATTAAAGGCAGTGACTGACTTATAAGCCAGAGGCCTAAGTGACTGATAAATAAAATGAAGGTTGAGATACCCAGAAAAGCATGTTCAAAAATACCATTAAAATTCATTACACCCAGCTTCACACTTTCATGGCACTGGTGACGCACCAAGATTTCTTTTAAAATCCTCCTGCCATGTGGGAATTTCCTCCTCCTGTTGACAGCTTCAGTTAGAATCAAGAAAGCCAGTTCATCCCAAATCCGACTGAACTCAGCAAGCGTGCACTTAGCCTCTAGGCCAGAGCAGGGCCGAGCCCCCGAAGCCCCTGAGGCCCCTTACAGACACCTGCCCTTCCTCTTTGTCTACAGGCTCCCGCGCTGTGCATGTAAACATCCTGATTTCTTTTCAGTTGAGTAAAAATGGCCTTTACTCCCAGAGCCAAGGGTTCTCTGGTGCTGTTGTCCCTCTCTGGAGTGGCTGTTTGCCGTCCTGAAGTGGGGGCCCAAGCTGCACCCTCCGGCTCTGGAGGCCCTGCATGCAAGTGCTGTCTGACAGCCTCGCCCGCCCTGTGCACTTACTGAACTGATGGGCAGAATCGCGTGCTTTCATAGGGGTGTGTTCTCAGCGACCAAGTGACTGGTGTGCTCTGTGGCATGCCGCACATGCTGGGCCTCAGGCTGCATCTGGACAGTCCTCTGGGGCCTGCCCTTCCCTCAGGGACCTAGGTCCATGGTACATGTAACAGGGGCGTTTCTGAAATACTCCAGGCCCCCAGGAAAGAGCAGCCAGAAGCTTAACGCTGCTGTCCTGCACACCCACTGTGCCGTCAGAATGGGAGATTCGCTGTCCCACTCATCCATGTTCCTCTGGTCCTTCCTGGGCACTGGATAGGGCTTCATGAGGCCGGATGAGTCCACAAGTCCTCGTTGAAGAACCAGAGTGTAAAGAAAGCACTCAGGGAGCTGGAGACAGAAATGGGGCTGTAGCCCCAGGCTCCCAGGTTGTTCAGCAGTGTACAGAGGCCCCTACTTAACTGCTCAGGGCAGGAAGCCACGGTGGGGCTGATGTGTGTGTGTGTGTGTGTGTACACATGGGTGTGTACACGTGTGCATGTGTCCCTGCAAATCACTCCTCTGTTTGCACTGGGCTGAGAGAACACATCTGACCTAAAAATTCCACTTTTAACATGATAATGTTCGTGCCCTCTGGAGAGCTGACCTCTCCCTGCCACCCTCCCTCTCCCAGACTCGGCTCCCAGAGCAAGGAGCTTCTCTCAAGCCTCCTCGTCCAGTGGGCCCATTGCAGCAACACAAGTGAGCAGTGGGCACAGGTGGGGTGCCCAGCACAGGTGGGTGCAGGAAACAGGCAGGTGGGCTCTTGCAGGCCTGCCGGGTCCTCCTCAGTTTATGCCCAAACCCTGTCACCAAGCATACATACCCTGTTTTCGTGTAACCTTTCCTGGCAGTGTACCCGCCATTTACCAGGTGATCAGGCCAGCACCGAGGAACCTCCAGGGCCCCTCCACACCCGACTCGTCACCCAGCCCCCTAGCCACCTCTGTCCCCATGACACTTCTGTGGCCAGGAGGGTGTGCCCGGCCACCTCCTACTCCCCATCAGCGCTGGGGCCCCACACGCTGATTGTGTGTTTGTTAAACAAATCTGCACCATTAGCTGAAGGCTTCCCAAGGCCCAAAGCCTTGCAGTGGCCCGAGTTAGACCTGGAGCCCGGCCTGCCTCCCATGACACCCAAACCTGGCGGCATTGGCGTGGACCCTGCTCAGGGGCCCTGTCTGCCCTGGAGGCGCTGGACTGGGAGCCAGGAAGCCACTGCCGTGCCCTGTGCCCAGAGTGTGCAGGGGCAGCTCAGGCAGCCTCCGGCCTTGTGCTCCAGAGCCCTGGAAGTGTGCACAGGTTCTACTGACGGCTTCGTCTCACCCCGAGGGTTTGCCGCCTTCCCCATCACCTCCCACTGTTCTTCTGGACATTTTGAGGAGATGCGTATTAGGTTTATGGTTTCAGAGCTTAAATTTCTTTCCTCTTTTTAGACTCCTTACAGGATCATTTACCTGTCAGGTGTGGGGTGGGGGGTGACAGGGACATGGCCAGATAAAGGCCAAAGCCAGTTCTCAAACCGTAACTTGTATAATTCACAAAATGAAAAGCACTTTTAAAAGGCTGATTATGGTTCCGTTTTCTTGCTAGTTTTATTTCAAAGTGAAAGAACATCTGGAAAACACTGATATTATGTAAATGAAGGGCTTTATGATTCTATTTTCCATGATTGTATCTGTTGGCTGAACACAGGGATGGCCTTCTGGCTGCTGAGGAAGTCAGCAGACACCGCGAGGGCTCCCCACGTCAGCAGCCAGTCAAGGCCCCACAGGAACGTCCCACAAATGTCCAACTTCTGTGTGTTGCTGGGCGGTGCCCCAAGCTTGAGCACTGGGTCTGGCACCAGCTGCACTCAGGGAGCACTTGGTAGCCACCTTAATGGGCTACCTGTCCTGCCCCCTTCACGTAAGGGGCACTCACCTCGCCCCCTCAACCTGCAGTCAAAGCAGGGCCATTGAGCCATCCAGGTGTGCAGTGTGCACAGAGCAGACCGCCCCCAGCGAGCCTGCAGAGGAACACACACCCTCACTGGCTTGTCTCCTCTTCACTCACTGCTCCAGCAGGCGTCTGCTTTCCAAGTCAACATAAAACCCTATTTTAAAAAATCAAAACAAGGCCATTTCCTGCTTGAATGCCAATCTCAAGCTGGTACAGATCCTTCCCAAATGTTACCCTGCAGCCTTTTGTGGAAGGAAGTTCATTCAGAGGCTGCATCTTGACTCCGTTCACCAAGTGCCATGTCCAGGGAAACAGCTGTGAGCGTGCCTCTGAGTGTGAGCGTGCCCCTGTGTGTGAGCCACAGCAGCAAAGGCAGGGGGAGGCCTTCCCGGAGTGTAGAGGGCCTCCCAGATGGAGGAGGAAGGGCAGGGAGGGCAGCTGCTCTCTTCATGGGGAGGCACCGGCTGGAGGTGTGTCTGGACCTGGAGGTTTGTCCCGTGCCCCGATGGCTTGTCGCCAGCCTGATGCCTCTCCAGGAGTGCCGCGCCTAGAGCCTCACTGGACTGGCAAGTAACTTCTAGAAAAGCGAAGAATATCATCATCTCCACAGGGAGACGTTTGGGGGGATTTTCAGCTGGAGCCTCCCATTGTTGTGTAACTTTTTTCCTCGGCCAAAGGCCTTTCCTGCAATTTTGAAACTACTCCAAAGCAGCCACCAACCTGTGCTTCTGTCCAGTGGCCTCAGAGGCCAGCAGCCGGCCAGCTCCCCGTGCACATCACATGTCATGTCCCTTTGCTGTTTCAGGCCACAGTGAATGCCCGGCCCCAGCGCATCCTCACCACATCCTCGCTCACGCAGTCGGCGCCCGCCAGCCCCACCAACAAGGGCATCCACATTCACCAGGCGGGGTGAGTGCCGCCCTGCCCCCACGGCCCCGCTGCCCTCCCTTCCCCCCGTGACGAGTTTCCATCTCAGTTTCCCTCCCCGCTTCTCCCTGTCCTCCTTCCTCTCCTTCCTCCCCCTCCTCCCTCCCTCTCTGTGTGCGTGTCCTCTCACACACACCCCTACATCTGTCTTCTCTGACCCCTCCCTGGAATTCTTTCCCGCATTCATCTGCATGTTTTATAATGGCAGAAGTCAAACCGAGCTGACTTCTGTGGCCCTCAGCATCTTACAGGTGAGCATCTCTGTTTTCCTGGTCAATAAACAGCAAGGTGGACATCAGTGTTCACATCACAGGAAGCAGCCGGCCACACACCCAATGCCAGGGAATGATCGCGGGCCATGGCGCCCTGCTGTCCCCAGAGCCAGTTCTCTCTGTGGAGACCTAGCTTGCCTCATGGGCTCACTCGTTTTCAATGGAAGATCCTGGAAGCTGCAGGTGGGGGCTAGAGGGCTCGTTAGCTCAGCAGCAGTCGGCATTTGGGGTCTTGCTGGCTCGGCGGTGGTCAAGGACATCCCAAGTAGATGACCTCGGGCCCCTTAGCAGGATCTGGGCTGCCAGCACCATTTGGTTTCCGAGCTCCGGGTTCTGGGTTAAACACGGTGTTTCTTCTTCCCTGACAGAGGCTCCCCGCCCGCCTGCAGCGGCAGCAGCTCCAGCCTGACCAACGACGTGGCCAGGCAGCCGGTCAGCCGGGACCTGCCTGCTGGCCGGCCAGGCACCACCGGCCCTGTGGGGGTGCAGTACACGCCCCACTCCCACCAGTTCCCCCGGACGCGCAAGATGTTTGACAAGGGCCCTGACCAGGTACAGACGGGGCCCCCCCGCAGCACCCCACCATGGCAAACCCATCTCACGAGTCAGATCCTGAGAGCTTTGCTCCTCAGACACGGGGGCCCCATAATCAGGTGGCTCACGTCACAGTGCGTCTGCTCTGCTGCCCGGCAGTGACGGTCTGCTCTCCCTCCTGCGGTTGTCTTCACACGTGTCCCAGGCTCCCTTCTGCACCTCGTCTTCTAGGCTCCCTGTACCTGATGATTCCCAGTAACGGCCTAGCACACCCTGCAAATGTGTGCTTCTCCCGTGGGTGAACAGCATTCTTCCTCCACTTGACGTGGCAGCTGCTCTGCACGGTGTTAGCTTGTCCACAAACACTCAGTTACGTCACAAGGCTGTGCGGTCTCTGCCTTTAACTAAGCTGAAAAAGACATTTCGGGACAGAGGGGAAGTGGTGTCTCTATTTGCGAGGGTTATGAGAACACGTATCAGGGAACACATAAGCTGGGGCCTCGCTGTCTGGCTCAGACGGCTTGCCACTTTCTCGGCCAAGGAATCACAGTCTAGAGAGATTGGCCAGTATGCACCTAGGACACCCGGCTGCTGTGGCTGCTGTGGCAGCTGCGTGGCTCCATGCGCTGTAACCAGCAGTTTAATGAGACGTTCACAGCAGCCTGCGGGGTGACTGGGGAGCGAGAAGTGCCGCATGGGCCCTCACCCACCCGGGCTTTCAGGGCCACCTGCTCTCCTTGCCTGGATGGCTGGAGCACAGACACCCGCAAGCGCCCAGTGTCAGGCCCAGCCTCCCGGGGTAGCCAGGCGGAAGCGGCTAGGCACGGGGGTGCTTGCTGTCCCTGGGGCCGTAATCCCAGAGTCCCAGCACAGCACAGCTGAGTGGGCAGCACATGGTTTGTGGTAACCCCACCGGGTGGGCAATAAGACCCTGTCTCTGTGTCCCATCTGTGGGGTTTTCTACCAAGCTGGCCTGCCCTGGACGGCAGGCCCCTCTGAAGGGCCCAGTCCTGCAGCGCTGTTCATCCTGGGGACTCAGCCCAGGCACACGCAGTGAGGCCACGCCCCGTTCTGGCAGTCCCAGCAAGGCAGGTCCTCCGGCAGGAAGTGAGCTGATACATCGTCTCAATAAGCAGCATCAAGAACCTGAAGCTCTATGCTTAGCAGTCCCAGTTGGCCCACGCTCTGCCTCAGGAGCCACTTGGCGCAGGTGGGCGCAGAGTTGCCGGGAGCCCTGCCCTCAGCCAGGTGCCTGTGTATCTGGCCTCACGGGGGCTGAAAGCCCCGGTATGGGTAGCAGAGGCTTGTGGGTTGTGGGCCATGCTGATTGGGCATGGGCTTTGGCTGGCTCCGGGACACATGGTGCCCTGAGGCAGACTCGGAGGGTCTCCCTGAGCAGCATTCAGGGAGCCATGGGCCCCGGGATGCACGGCGAGGGGAGCATGGAGTGGCTGGAGCCCCTGTGCCTTTGTCCCACTGGGAGCTGCTGGAGCAGAGGCGTGCGGACGACAGGCCTGACTGATGTGCTCTTTCCCCCCCTCCTTTCCAAATGGCCCGAAGACCACCGACGATCCAGAGGATGCCGCCGGACACAGAAGTTTCATCTCAGCTGCGGTGCAGACAGGATTCTGTGACTGGAGTGCCCGATACTTCGCCCAGCCTGTCATGAAGGTAGCCGTGTGTCCTTGGCCCCGGGGGTCAGAGCCAGAAGCCCTGGCTGAGTGCGTGCCCCTCCGGCAAACCCTCACAGTCCGGAGCCTTGCTCTCCCACGGCTTCTTCCTTCGCAGGAACCCTGGCCCTTGGCCTAGGGGTCTGAGGGTCCAAACCCCGCCGGGCTTGCTCTCCATGGCCCCCACCACCGTGGGGGGTAGTGGGGCCCGCACAGGCTGCCTCCCCAAGCCGTGGCCTGAGACAGGGCTGCATAGGGCCCCTGGTACCACCCGGCCTGCACCAGGGCTCCGTCCCATCACGTTTACAGCTGGGGAAGGGCCATTCCAGGTTGCTATCATGTAGCTGGTGTTCAGTTCAAATAAAACAGCAAAAGATGCAGACTTGCTTACCTTCCTGTCTCAGAACAGCCTGTGTCCTCTGAGTCCCCCTGTGTGATGCACGGTCCTGTCTCAGTCAGCAAGGTCCCTGCAGGCCTCCTTGCACCTCGAGGGGAGGGCTGCTCTGGCCTGCCCGGCCTCCAAGCCTGCTGGGCTATGCTGCCTAACACTCCTGAGGACCCATGCCCGCTGCTGCTAGTGTGTCCAGCCGGCAGGGGCTGGGGAAGGAGCCGTGCCCTGCAGGTTCGAGCCATGTGCAGGACATGGATGGGGCGGGCGGTGCCTGGTCCGCATGGAATCTCTCTGCCATCCTTCCCCGGGAGCGCTTCAGGGGCTTGGCTTTAGACTCCGAGTCTAAAGCACATTCTGAGAAGCCACCTTCCTCATCCCTAACATAGATAATTAGAAATTGTAGCTTGTTAATTGTATATCAAGGCCCGTGTCTAACTTCCATGAAGAGTATTTGGACTTAACTACAACTTCTCTCCCGCTTTCCCTTTTCCCAGTAGTAACACTGATTTTTGTCAATAAATATGCAAAATAGTCATTGCCAGTGCTACAGCAGGTTGTAAAGTTCTAATTTATGGAGCCCCTTTACGGAAAAGGGAGAGATCTCGCTTTTCCGTTTTGTAAATGAACTTGAGTTCCAGAAAGTTCGGCAATAGATATCAGAAGCGGTGAGCGGCCATCACTTGGGCCCAGGGACTCGCTGCTGTCATGTTAGCTGGCAGAAATGATCAGCCTCAGATGATCTGTGCATTACTTAAAATAGTGAAAACTGGGGCCCCTGCAATGTCCAACAGTGAGAGAATGGTTTGAAAATTACAAAATATTTGGTACCCTAGTAACGGAGCCATTAAAAATTAAGCTTTAAAATTAATATCCTAATGAAATATAAAATGTTTAAAAAGGGAAGGTGTCAGGACGTGAGGTGGCCCCAGGACAGCCATGGTGGTAGGCGCCGTGCATGCATGCACCTCTGCACCAAAGAAAGACTGGAAGGGTAGAAGGAAACAGCCCTGAGAACAGGATCTCAAATGACACGAGGATGGTGGCACCTAATCTGCTTTTTTCTTAACTTTTCTGTCTTTTCTACATTTTCCCCACGAAGCATAACACACCTTTATCATGGGGGTAAAGTATTAAGGAAACAAACCCCAGGTGATGAGGCCCATGTGTTAAGTTCTGGCCAGCAGAGCGTGTTGTCCAGACCGGCGTGGCTTGTCCCGCCCGCCTCCAGGGGCTTTCGGTGCACTGCACCCACGATGAGGAAAGCACCCTTCCGCTCCCCGGAAGTCCTGGTGCAAAGGAAGGAGAGTGCAGCGGGCAAATGCTGAGTGTGTGCCACGAGGCAGCGTGACACTCGTGCTGTGCGTGGTGGGTCAGCCTTTAGGACGAGGGTACGGTCTGCATGCGACTCAGCTGGGGTTTAGTTTCCTATTTGCAGGAGCTCAGTCTCCTTGACACAGTCCCCTGCTCAGGCAAGTGAGGCCAGGCAGTCCAGAGCTGCCAACGGGCTGGTGTCCCTCCTGGGGAAGTGGCTGCGGCTTTAATTTACAGCGGTTTCTTGGTGTGGTGTTGAGCAGCTTTGCTTAGATGCCTGAAAAATGCCTGTTCTCAGGCATCTACAGGGGGAGGTGGCACAGGTGACTCAGTTCTCTTAAGCTTATGAGCCTGACTTGCCCCAGGACTTGCTTCCCTGCCCTCAGCACCGTGTAGACTGACTTTAAAGTGAGTGTGGTGACTGCCGGAGGGGGTCCCCCAAGGCGAGGTCTGGGGCTTCCCTGGGGCCCCACGTATGTGTGGGTGCTTTACTGATGTGCAGCCCAAAGTCGGCATCCGCTTCACAGCATCTGCCTCGTGCCCTTTTGCCGGGGTTCCTGGGAGTACGTCTGCGAGGGTCCCTTGTGTCACCAGGAGGAAGAGACAGGCTGTCAGCCCCAGGGTCTGGCCTGAGGTTCCCAGAATGTGGACACGGGGTGGGGGTGGGGGAGTGGTCGGGGAAGGAGGCTCCCCTCCTGGCAGCACCCAGCCCTTGGCCCCCCTGCCTCGGCACCCTGGAGGTGGTCAGGACGTAATTGCTGGGGAAGTAAAGGACTGTTTCCGGCCTGGCCACACTTGCGGAAACACACTCCCCTTTGGTTGCGGTTTGAAACGACAAGCTCTGGGTGTTACGACAGAAAGTGAAGCTCTGTTATGATCAGTTTTGTCTGTAATTCCAATGGCAACTAAAATGTGGGGGCAGTTGAGGACTTGAGCGATTTTCGTTTTTATTAATTGGAGACCTTTTCTGAGCTTTAGAAGAGGACATGTTTTACCATGTCTTGTTTTGTTTTTTCCTACATTTCCAGGTGATATTCACAATTGTGTTATCTTATTTAATTAATCATCTAATGACATGCTTGTGCAATAAAATGCATTAGGAACTTTTTTTTATTAGCCTGCTTCACATGTAAGCTAAAAATATCTCAAGGCTAGGATTGTACCTCAGAAAGGATAGGAGAACCCCCCAAACCCTGAGTGCTTCAAAGGTAAGTACAAGAAACTAAATGTTCACCAGATAACAAAATTACAGCCAGTATTACATCATGTGTGATGGTTAGGAGGACAGAGTGGCCAAGTGCACGGGTGGAATGGGAGCTTCGCTGGCTTTTATCCCTTCACAATTCAGGCCTGCCTAGCCAAAGAGAACCGTGTTCTGGACCAGCTCTCCTCTGACAGATGGACCAGCCTCTCTATTCCCTTCTTGGTTTGCAGGCTCAAATCTACTTTAGAAAGGATGTTCAAAATGGTCTGTCATGTACATTAAAAAGAAAAAGATATATTGAAATTTATTCTGATTACAAAAGTAATAGGATTTTTTTTTTCCACTTGCAGATTGACACATTTCAAAGGTTGATTTTATCCCAAGGTTGTCTTACGAGGGTGCTGGGAAATGGGAATTCTGGTCCTTTTGGTGGGTGGTAAATACCAGCTTGGTGCAGGGCAGCTCAGCCATAGCTATCAAATTATAACCAGGTATGCCCAGGACACCGGGAAACAGATAATAGAGCCATGCGGTGCATATATATGCAGCAGTTTATGTCCAGAGATACTCATTACAATGTTATTTGTAACAGCAAAAGTTTGAAAACAGAAAAAGATTATTATTTAGGAGGAGACTGAGTTTAAAATGATGCATCTGTGCAGAACAGTGCACGGCTGTTGAAGTCGGCGAGCTGAGTCTGTGTGACGCTCGCTGATGGTCCTTGATGTAGTGAGCCAAGTGAGCACATGGTCCAAGTGCTCGCACACGTGCTGTGGTTCTGTAGATTTGTATCAGAAGAAGCCTGGAAGGTCACACACCAGCTGTTCGTACACTTACTTCTAGAAGATGGGATTGAAATTGGGGGAAAGGGGCTGTTTTTTTTATATTATATTATTCCAGGTTGTCTGAGTTTTTTAGAAATAATGATCATTAGTTTTGTAATATACAACAGATTAAAACATAATGTGCAATTACAAGAAGGGCTCTGAGAATCGGTGAGATTGTTTGGAGACTATCCCATGCAGAGCGCATATCCATTTGTTTGCACATAGCCCTTAAAGCTAAGTGACGATTTGCGCGGGGTGCAGAGTTCAGGTCTCGGACCCTGACCCACAGCTGGCAGTGTGCAGTTGCGCTGCGGGCAGATGCAGAACTCGCTCTGCACTTTATGGAATTTGCACATCTGCGACTTGGCTTTTTTACGTACACTAAACTGAACTAACTTTTAAACTAAACTAAACACAAAAAATAAAAATGTTAGAAAAAAAAGATGCAGTTGAAATCACCCATAATACACACTCACTCACGCGGTTCCCCCCACCATTGGGACTTTTCTACATTAGTGTAGCCTTGCATCCTGCTTTTCTCTCTCACGTCATTATAAACATTGAACATTTTCTCATATCATCAAGTATCTTTCACAAAAATGACTACTTTTTCTGCTTTTTCCCATGATAAATTACACTGTGTGTGAAATTCTAGAACGTTATCCTCCAGGCAGACAGAGCCTGAGAATTTTACGTGGCTTACCTTCAGGCCTCCACACCCGCTCAGTGTGCTGTGGGCTTTAGCTGTGTCATGAGAACAGCCAGGGTCACACTGTCTCCAGTTTCTAAAATGTATGCTTCCCATTCTTCCCTGGGAAGTTCAGGATGAGAGCACAGAGAGGTGGCCTGCCCTCCGGGAACACCAGAACGGAATGAGTGTTGTTCTGATGAAAGCTGCGGAGGCTGCTCTGTGATGAAAGGGGCCCGGGGAGCCTGGAGAGACACATGCATCAGTGGAACAGAACAGGCCCAGAATAGACCCGCTCCAGGATTTCCAGCGATTCCCAATGCAGGTGCAGACAGTGCAAACAGAAGAGATGGTCTTCTCAAGCCAGAGATGCTGCAGCAATTGAACATCCATTTGCCCAAAAAAGAACCTCAGTCCACCCCTTGCACTGTATATGACTAACTCAAGCATGAAACTTCTAGAAGAAAACCTTTGTGACTTTGGTTTCCTTAATAAGACATAAAAAGCACAAGCTGTAGAAGAAAAAATGATAAACAGGACTTCATCAGAATTGCTAACTGCCTTTTTTTGTTTTATTAAGGTATCACTGATATACACTCTAATGAAGGTTTCACATAAAAAACATTGTGGTTACTACATACACCCATATTATCAAGTCCCCCCCATACACCAGTGCAGTCACTGTCCATCAGTGTAGTAAGATGCCACAGTCACTACTTGTCTTCTCTGTGCTACACTGTCTTCCCCATGACCCCCACAACACACCATGTGTACTAATCATAATACCCCTCAATCCCCCCTTCTCCTCCCCCCCCACCCACCCTCCCACTGCTAGTCCCTTCTTGGGTTCTGTGAGTCTGCTGCTGTTTTGTTCCTTCAGTTTCGCTTCGTTGTTATACTCCACAAATGAGGGAAATCATTTGGCACTTGTCTTTCTCCGCCTGGCTTATTTCACTGAGCATAATATCCTCCAGCTCCATCCATGTGGTTGCAAATGGTAGGATTTGTTTCTTTCTTATGGCTGAATAGTATTCCATTGTGTATATGTACCACATCTTCTTTATCCATATGGACACTTAGGTTGCTTCCTATCTTGGCTATTGTAAATAGTGCTGCAGTAAACATAGGGGTGCATATGTCTTTTTGAATCTGAGAACTTGATTCCTTTGGGTAAATTCCTAGGAGTGGAATTCCTGGGTCAAATGGTATTTCAATTTTGTTTTTTGAGGAACCTCCATATTGCTTTCCACAATGGTTGAACTAGCTTACATTCCGACCAGCAGTATAGGAGGGTTCCCCTTTCTCTGCATCCTCACCAGGGTTTGTTGTTCTTAGTCTTTTCAATGCTGGCCATCCTAACTGGTGTGAGGTGATATCTCATTGAGGTTTTTATTTGCATTTCCCTGATAATTAGTGATGTGGAGCATCTTTTCATGTGCCTGTTGGCCATCTGAATTTCTTCTCTGGAGAAGTGTCTGTTCATATCCTCCACCTACTTTTTTATTCAGGTTATTTGATATTTGGGTGTTGAGGCACATGAGTTCTTTATATATTTTGGATGTTAACCCCTTGTCAGATACATCATTTACAAATATATTCTCCCATACTGTAGGATGCCTTTTTGTTCTGTTGATGGTGTCCTTTGCTGTACAGAAGCTTTTTAGTTTGCTGTAGTCCCATTTGCTCATTTGGCTTTTGTTTCCCTTGCCCAAGGAGATGCATTCAGGAAAAAGTTGCTCATGTTTATATTCAAGAGATTTTTGCCTGTGTTTTCTTCTAAGAGTTTTATGGTTTCATGACTTACATTCAGGTCCTTGATCCATTTCAGGTGTGCTTTTGTGTATGGAGTTAGACAGTAATCCAGTTTCATTCTCTTACATGTAACTGTCCAGTTTTCCCAGCACCAGTTGTTAAAGAGGCTGCCATTTCCCCATTGTATATCCATGGCTCCTTTATCGTATATTAATTGACCATATATGCTTGGGTTTATATCTGGGCTCTCTATTCTGCTCCATTGATCTATGGGTCTGTTTTTGTGCCAGTACCAAATTGTCTTGATTACTGTGGCTTTGTAGTAGAGCTTGAAGTTGGGAAGCAAGATCCCCCCAGCTTTATTCTTGCTTCTCAGGATTGCTTTGGCTATTTGGGGTCTTTTGTGGTTCCATATGAATTTTAGAACTATTTGTTCCAGTTTGTTGAAGAATGCTGTCAGTATTTTGATAGGGATTGCATTGAATCTGTAGATTGCTTTAGGCAGGATGGCCATTTTGACAATATTAATTCTTCCTAGCCAAGAGCATGGGATGAATTTCCATTTATTAGTGTCCTGTTTAATTTCTCTCAAGGCTGTCTTGTAGTTTTCAGGGTATAAGTCTTTCATTTCCTTGGTTAGATTTATTCCTAGGTATTTTATTCTTTTTGATGCAATTGTGAATGGAATTGTTTTCCTGATTTCTCTTTCTGCTCATTCATCGTTAGTGTGTAGGCATGCAACAGATTTCTGTGTATTGATTTTGTATTGTGCAACTTTGCTGAATTCAGATATTAGATCTAGTAGTTTTGGAGTGGATTCTTTAGGGTTTTTAATGTACAATATCATGTCATCTGTAAACAGTGACAGTTTAACTTCTTCCTTGTCTGTCTGGATGCCTTTTGTTTATTTGTGTTGTCTGATTGCTGTGGCTAGGACCTCCAGTACTACGTTGAATAAAAGCAGGGAGAGTGGGCATCCCTATCTTGTTCCCTGTCTTAGAGAAAAAGCTTTCAGCTTTTCACTATTAAGTTTGATGTTGGCTGTGGGTTTGTCGTATATAGCCTTTATTATGTTGAGGTACTTGTCCTCTATACCCATTTTGTTGAGAGTTTTTATCATGAATGGGTGTTGAATTTTATCAAATGGTTTTTTGGCATCTATGGAGATGATCATGTGATTTTTGTCCTTTTTATTGATATAGTGGATGATATTGATGGATTTTCTAATATTGTACCATGCTTGCATCCCTGGGATGAATCCCACTTGATGATGGTGTATGATCCTCTTGATGTATTTTTGAATTTGGTTTGCTAATATTTTGTTTAGTATTTTTGCATCTATGTTCACCAGAGATATTGATCTGTAGTTTTCTTTTTTTGTGGTGTCTTTGCCTGGTTTTGGTATTAGAGTAATGCTCACTTCATAGAATGAGTTTGGAACTATTCCCTCCTCTTCTATTTTTTGGAAAACTTTTAAGGAGGATGAGTATTAGTTCTTCTCTAAATGTCTGATAAAATTCAGCAGTGAAGCCATCTGGTCCAGGAAAATTCAGCAGTGAAGACATCTGGTCCAGGAGTTTTGTTCTTGGGTAGTTTTGGTCTGTTCAGACTTTCTGTTTCTTCCTGGGTCAGTCTTGGAAGGTTGTGTTTTTCTAGAAAGTTGTCAATTTCTTCTAGGTTATCCAGTTTGTTAGCATATAATTTTTCATAGTATTCTCTAATACTTCTGTGTATTTCTGTGGTGTCCATAGTGATTTTTCCTTTCTCATTTCTGATTCTATTTATGTGTATAGATTCTCTTTTTTTCTTGATAAGTCTGGCTAGGGGTTTATCTATTTTGTTTATATTCTCAAAGAACCAGCTCTTGATTTCATTCATTTTTTCTGTTGTTTTACTCTTCTCAATTTTATTTATTTCTTCTCTGATCTTAATTATGTCCCTCCTTCTGCTGACTTTGGCCTCATTTGTTCTTTTTTTTCTAGTTTCATTAATTGTGAGTTTAGACTGTTCATGTGGGATTGTTCTTCTTTCCTGAGGTAGGCCTGTATTGCAGTATACTTCCTTCTTAGCACAGCCTTCGCTGCATACCACAGATTTTGCGGTGTTGAGTTATTGTTGTCATTTGTCTCCATATATTGCTTGACCTCTGTTTTTATTTGGTTTTTGAGCCATTGGTTATTTAGGAGCATGTTCTTAAGCCTCCATGTGGGCTTTTCATTTTCTTTGTGTAATTTATTTCTGGTTTCATACCTTTCTTTGAGAAGCTGATTGGTATAATTTCAGTCTTCTGAATTTACTGAGGCTCTTTTTGTGGCCTAGTATATGATCTATTCTTGAAAATGTTTCCTGTGCACTTGAGAAGAATATGTGTCCTGCTGCTTTTGGGTGGCGTGTTCTGTAGGTGTCTGTTAGGTCCATCTGTTCTAGTGTGTTGCTCAGTGCCTCTATTTTCTGTCTGGTTGATCTGTCCTTTGGAGTGAGTGGTGTGTTGAAGTCTCATAAAATGAATGCATTGCATTCTATTCCCCCTTTAATTCTGTTAGTATTTGTTTCACATATGTATGTGCTTCTATGTTGGGTGCGTAGATATTTATAATGGTTACATCCTCTTGTTGGATTGACCTCTTGTTGGATTGTCCTTCTTTGTCTCGTTACTTTCTTTGTTTTGAGTCTATTTTGTCTGATACAAGTACTGCAACTCCTGCTTTTTTCTACCTATTTGTTGAAATATCTTTTTCCATCCCTTTACTTTTAGTCTGTGTATGTCTTTGGGTTTGAAGTCAGTCTCTTATAGGCAACATATAGACTGGTCTTGTTTTTTTAATCCATTCAGTGACTCTGTGTCTTTCGATTGGTAGATTTAGACCATTTACATGTAGGGTGATTATCAGTAGATATGTACTTATTGCCATTGCAAGCTTTAGATTTGTGGTTACCAAAGGTTCAAGGGTAACTTCTTTAATATCTAACAGTCCAATTTAGCTCATTTAGTATGCTATTACAAACACAATCCAGAGATTCCTTTTTTTTCCTCCTCCATTCTTTATATATTAGGTATCATATTCTGTACTCTTTGTCTATCCCTTGACTGACTTTGGGGGTAGTTGATTTAATTTTGCATTTGCTTAGTAATTAATTGGTCTACTTTCTTTACTGTGGTTTTATTTTCTCTGTTGACAGCTATTTAGCCTTAGGAACACTTCCATCTATAGCAGTCCCTCCAAAATACACTGTAGAGACAGTCCATGGAAGGTAAATTCTCTCAACTTTTGTTTATCTGGAAATTGTTTAATCTGTCCTTCAAATTTAAATGATGATCTTGATGGGTATAGTATTCTTGGTTCAAGGCCCTTCTGTTTCATTGCATTAAATATATCATGCCACTCCCTTCTGGCCTGTAAAGTTTCTGTTGAGAAGTCTGATCATAAACTGATGCATTTTCCTTTGTATGTGATCTTTTTTCTCTCTCTGGCTGTTTTTAATACTCTGTCCTTATCCTTGATCTTTGCCATTTTTATTATTATATGTCTTGGTGTTGTCTTCCTTGGGTCCCTTGTGTTGGGAGATCTGTGCACCTCCATGGCCTGAGAGACAATCTCCTTCCCCAGATTGGGGAAGTTTTCAGCAGTCACCTCCTTAAAGACACATCCTATCCCTTTTCCTCTCTCTTCTTCTACTGCTACCCCTATAATGTGAATATTGGTCCGATTGGATTGGTCACATAGTTCTCTCAATATTCTTTCATTCCTAGAGATCCTTTTTTTCTCTCTGTGCCTCAGCTTCTTTGTATACCTGTTCTCTAATTTCTATTCATTTACTGTCTCCTCTACTTCATCTAATCTGCTTTTAAATCCCTCCATTGTATGTTTCATTTCAGATACTTTATTTTTCAAAGTTTCTAACTCATTCTTGAATTCTTCCCTGAGTTCTTGAATATTTTTCTGTAGCTCCCTGAGCATGTTTATGATTTTTATTCTGAAATCTCTTTCAGGAAGATTGGTGAGTTCAGTCTCACTTGGCCCTCTTTCTGGTGTTTGTGGAATTTTGGGTTGAGCCAGGTTCCTTTGACATTTCATATTTGTAGGTGGTGCTCTCTAGTGCCCAGAAGCTCTACTCTCTAGAGCTGCTTAGCCCCTGGAGCAATGTCAGGGGTTGCAGGGAAGCGGCACTGGTGCCTGCCGGGAGGAAAGAGCTTATTCCTGCCTCCCAGCTCCAATGTCTGCCTCCACTACCAGGGCCAGTGGGTCAAGTGCACAGGGAGGAGCCTCTGTGCTATGCACTTGTAGCTGCCATAGGCAGGGCCTCCCTCTGGCTGGCCTGGTGCAATGGTGGGGGCAGCCGGTTTGCAAGCCAGTACCAGCCAGAGGAAGGAGTCGCAGGTTGTATATTGCAGTGGGGGAGCCTTGAAGCTGCATTGCCAGCCAAGGAGATGGAGTGCCTGAAGCTCCTGAAAGTTCTCAACCTTCTGGGCTTAGTGCACTGGGATGATTTTGTCCACCTGTCTTTTCTCCTGAGCAGCAAGCTCTGTTTTAACCCTTGCCCCTTTAGTAGCCCTCTCACTGTTAGGAAGGTTCTCAGAGTGCCCATCTTTCTTTGGTCCCAGAGCGGCCGTTTGTGGGTACCTGTTCTCCACAAGCAGCTGGAATCTCAGTCCCTCCAAGTATTCCACCTGTCTTAGCTTTCCAACCCCACTAATCTCCAGAGCACCATGCATTGTAGGTTCGTGCTCCCAGAGCAGATCTCCAGGGCTGGGTGTTCAGCAGTCCTAGGCCTCCACCCCCTCCCCCACTCCGTTTCTCTTCCTCCCTCTGGTCAGCTGGGGTGGGGGATGGGCTTGGGTCCTGCCAGATCATGGCTTTGGTACTTTACCCTTTTCTGTGAGGTTTGCTCTCTTCCCCAGGTGTAGGCAGTCTGCCACAGCCTTCTTTCCTGTTGCTCTTTCAGGATTAGTTGTATTTGCTATATTTTCATACTATGTGTGATTTTGGGAGGAGGTCTCTGTCTCACCTCCACACCACCATTGTTAAAACCGCTAACTGCTTTTTGAAAGGCACTGTTAAGAACATGGATACACAAGCCACAGTCTGAAAAAGTAATTGTAAAACATATCTGATAAAAATCTTTTACCCAGTATACATAAAGGGCTGTCAAAATCCCATAATAAGGATATAGGTGACCCAGTTAAAGACAATGGGCAGATGATTTGCACAGATGCTTTGCCAAAGAGATACACAGATGGCAAATGAGCACGTGAGATGTGACTTAAGGTAGCTGGTGTCAGGGAGTGTGTTAGAACGGCTACAGTTTAAATCTTTTGGTACCAAGTACTGACACAGGGTACAGAGCACCTGGAACTCTTAGGCTTTGCTGCTGCAAAGCAGAAATAAGACACCTTGGAAATGTTTGGCTGTTTCTTATAAAGTTAAGTGTACACTGACCCTACAACCCAGATGGCTCCTGAATCCTCATGCAGGAGATGAAAACTCATCCATTCAGAACTCTGTATGTGACTGTTCACTGTGGCTTCACTCATCATCACCAGAACCTAGGAACAACCCAGATACCCTTCACCAGTAGATAAACTGTAATAGACCCATACAACGAAATACTGGTCACCCCCAAAGATTCTTCAGTAAGCTGACGCTCACACAGTATGGATGAATCAAGTACACTGTGATTGGTGAAAGGCTTTGTCCTGTTTCATCTGCTTCTACATCATCCTCGAAAAGGCAGAACCAAATGAGAAGACAGATGGGGCTGCCCAGCTCGGCTCGGGGCCGACTGCAGAGGTGCAGGAAGCACTGTGGATGCTCTGTATCTCGAGTGTCATGGTGGTCACAGGACTGAACACGTGTCAGAACTGTGCCCCATGGGGTGAAGTGAACTGTGTCAGTCTCATCTCTGTCCTGATAGTAATGGGATGTGTGAGCAGGTGACAGACATGCCCCTGTTTGGGTGTCACGCATAGTGAGCTCTGACATCACTCCAGAGCTGCTCACTGGGGTGCCTGCAGTGTGGACTAGAAGGGCCCTTGGATGTCACGTGCAGATGAGGCCCGGACCAATCAGGTGAGCACTGTGTTGCCTGCACATGCTCACCACACGCCACCTCCCTGTGTGTGGAGAGATGACCTCATCGTTTGTGGCGGGTCGGGGTTTGCAGTGGCTCAGCAAGAGAGGGGGTGGAGTGTCAGGTGAAGAGCAAGCACAGAAGTACTCTGCCACGTCCTCAGATTGCATTTCAGTTCTGGGCTCAGCATCTGAGAATTTACATCCAGTTAACGGGCCTCTCCCGGGTCCCTGTCCCCTTTGCCTTTGTCAAGTCTTTCCCAGTCACGATGGTCATGCCCTGTTTGCAATTTCGTGCCATGGACCTTGAGCCTCTTTAAATCAAAGCTATTGAAAGTGGCTCAGCCCTGTGACTCACCAATTCACTGGATAAAAATGTGCTCCACGTGGAATGGCCCTGCCGTGGCTGGCCCTGTGACTTCTGGGGACCCTCCTGTGCCTCTTGGTTCCTGAGCCCCATGTCACTCCAGCAACAGACAAGGAGTGGGGTGGATGCACCCCATTGACCCTCCATGGCCTCCATGGGAGGCTTCAGATGTAATGTCTTCTGTCTGAGCAGAAGCCAGGAGGCGTCAGTAATCCATGGGGTGTCGTGACCCTAATCATGTAGCCCCATTACCACCCACATCCTGCAGCACCTGCAGGGGAAGTATGAGTCGGGGTCTGGGCTTGTTTGCCGTGAAGCTCTTATCGAGCCTGAAGAGCAATGGGGAGGGGAGTGTGAAGAAGGGTGCAGAGGGTCGTCTGTGGGTTGGCTGCCTTCCATCCCTCTGCCCTGAGCTGCCCTTTCACACCACAGTGGCTGGCGCCGACCGCTTCTTCCCTGCTCCCTTGCCTCTCTCCACCACCCGCCATCACCCCTGCCTCTGGCGCTGGGCCTGCTGTGCTCCATCCCTGCCTGTGTCTCTCATGGTGCTTCACACGCATCGTCTCTGGCTGGACGCAAGTCACGGTTGCAGAGCTGCTGACTGCTCATCCTGAGCACCCTTCTGTGAACTCGGTGGGCCTGTGGGGACAGGCTCAGGGGCGCCCCATGCCTGCTTCATGCTCAGCTAGGGGAGCATAGCCCCGCTGGGAGGCAGAGACCTGGCTGCGCATGGGCCACAGGTGCTGCCAGGCCTCCCACCAGTACCCTGCTTTCCTGGTGCGTTGGAGTCAACAGGAGCCTCTGATTCTCGCCTGTGAGCCGGGCCTCTGGCGTGGAACAGGCATCCAAGGGCTCTGCAGCCTGCCCCACCCTCCCTGCTCGACGTCTTAAGACCCCTCCTCTAAGCTAGTCCCACAGGAACCCGAGTTTCTTTAAAGCGTAATACCCCAGCTACTGTTTGTGTTTTGAGTCTCTTTATTGGGGTTTTTTCCTTCTTATTGCTCTACATTATTGGTCATTTGTCATTTCTTTTTCAATAAGCTCTGGATTGTCAGAAAATGAAACCAGCTATTAAAAACTCCAGTCTATCCCATCTGCTGCGGCGGACGTTCTGTGGGGGAATGGACACCTTTTCTTCTTGCTAGCTCTGTTTTTGTGATTTTTTTTTAAAGAAAAGAAAGTGTAGCAATGAAATGCTGGGCAGCAGAGGCCTCCAGGTCACCTGTGCCCAGACACCAGCAGCGTGGTCTGGCGTGGTTTGCTTGGGTCTGTAACCAAAGATAACACAAAGCATTCAGGGCGGAGACCCCAGAACGCTCTGGGCCCACCTCCTGGGATAACCCCTGTAACACGTTCTGAGCTCCTGAGCCTGTGGAGGCCATCGCCCTGCTCAGCCACGCCCGTGCACAAGGACACTAGCATGGCCTTTCTCACTGCCCCTCATCCTGGTGGGCAGCTGCCCACAGCGCCCTCACTCTGGCCCTGCTAGGACTCTTCACCTGTCACCTGTCAGCTTTATATCTTCTAACTGCCTCCCAAGCTCTCCGTGCCTCCAGAAGGAATTAAGGCAGACGTCCTGAACACACCCATCTTTCTCTGATTCTGCATTTTAAAATGTGTGAGGTGTTGGCCTCTGCTGGGCTCAGCCTGGTGTCTGGCAAGCTTGGACCACTGTGTCCCCTCCTATGGAAACACCCAAGTCCTGTTCCCTGAACCCTGCCTCTTGGGAGCTTCTTGTGTGGTTTGAAAGCAGCCCACCTAGTGCTCCTCGTCAGGACTCAGCGGCAGCCTCCAACTCCCCCTGCAGCCTGAGGGGCAGCACAGCAGCCTCTGGGCCAGGGGGTGTTTCCCAGTGTCTGCCCCATCACAATGCACACTGCCGGGTCCCAGGTCGCAGAGCCTACACACCGGCAGCATGAGTAGAGGGCGGCGCCCCAGCGCCAGGTGGGAGCCTGGAGGTCGGGGTGGCCGTGAGCACCCCACTTAGGGAGCACATGCCCCCTTCGTCCCTGACGCTCTGCTCTGTACCTGTCAGTCTGTGTCTGGACACTCACCAGACCAGAAAACCCAAGTTCTCAACATCTGGGAAGAAGGAGCCTTTTAATCTGTAAAGTTATTTTTTAATTGCCGAACTTAATGTCCTTATTGTTGAAGATCCCAGAAGAACATGACCTGGAGAGTCAGATCCGCAAGGAACGGGAATGGCGGTTTCTGCGCAACAGCCGCGTCCGAAGGCAGGCTCAGCAGGTCATCCAGAGGGGTAAGCGCCTGAGGCTCCGCGGCCTAACTTCCTGCGTACCCACCCTGGGGCCCGGTCGGTGTCCCCTGTGAAAAGGAGACGGAGGCCGGGGAGCTGCAGTCCCTCCTCAGGAGCAGAGCCGGCCCCCTGGGCTGTGGGAGCGGCTCAAGCCCTCTGGAGCACCTCCCAAGGGGACCCCCGTCTGAGCTGGCCTCTCTCACCAGCGCAGCTCCCTCATGTTGGCACTTCCTGAGGGGCAGGAGCGGGCCCTGTGCCTTCCCCGGGGACAGAAGACAAATACAGGCCCTGGTTGTTCAACTAGCCCCCACCTGTCCCAGAAGTAATCACTGTCTGTCACCCAAAGCTGCATTTCATTCACATTTTCATCAGACTTTTACCAAGTTTGCCAACAGATGCTAAACCACCCCATTTGTGTGCCGCAGGCTCACGGGGGTGAAGCGATAGTGAGCAGCCCAGGACATGCCAGGCAAGCCCTGGCCCTCAAGCAGGGAGGGAGGGTCAGCCGCCAGCCTCTGGCTGTGCTCAGGACAGGGACCAAAGCCCGGGCAGCCTCGCCCAGGGACACCTCTCCCTCCCTCTGGGTGCTGAGTCAACAGTAAAGATCTGCCTCTCACCGGGTGGCTGGCCCAAGCCGTGGTTTTGAGTAGGCAGAGAGGTGAGGCCTGATCTTGGGGCCCAGGCACCACGGAGCCAGTCATCCAGCGGTCCTGGTGACTTACCACTTCAGCCTTGCCTCCCCGTCCTGTGACATTCCAATGGTCGTTATGGGCTACATCTTAGAGTGGGCAGTGAGGACCCATAAGACAGAACGTCCCTCCCACCAAGGCAGAAGGGCCACCCGCAGATGTCAGCGAGGCTGCTGAGGCCCCGGGCGCCTCTTTGCCCGACTGGGCACCACAGCTGACCGTTTACTTCTAGAAACCAGCCGTGCTTCTGAAGCCCTTTGACATGCAGCCTCCTTGTGTCCAGAGCTCTCCCTGCACAATGCCTTGAGGTTGTGTTTCATTAATCTGTGCAGTCACTTCTGAAAACTAATCTCGGTTGTTTATGACTCTGCCTCCACGAGGGAGCCATTGGCAGCTAGACTGAAAGCTCTCTCATGTTTCGGAATTCACCTGCTGGCCTGGCAGTCACAGCTCCAATGTGTGACTTGGAGGAAGCCGAGCCTGCTCCTTCACAGCTCTGCAGGAGAGCACAGAGCCTCCCTGCCTGATGGGAGCCCTGGGCATTTCAGCATTGAGAGGCTGTTTTCTTGGAGTTTGCAGTCCTTCAGGACCCTGGGCCTATTGGCTGGAACAGCAGGACAGACTGGTTTCCCTGTGCCTTTGAGAGGCCTGGAGCCGAGCCTGCCGCCCCCAGGTTAGACCTCTGGAGGCAAACCAGCCCCAGTGGTGAAAACCACGTTCTGGGCCGGCACCTCTGCTCAGTGCTAAGCAGGGGCTGACACAGAGCCAGGCGTCCAGGGTACAGCCAGGTTTTCTGGACAAAAACAAAAGCATGTGTTTGTAAAGCAGAATCAGGTCCTCTCTTTTCCAGTCTTAGTGGCGGGGTTGGGGGAAGAGACAGGCTTGTCAAAGACACACTAGGAGGACACTGAAAGTGCTGGAAAGGTTAGCAAATGAGATCACCGTCTAGAAAGCCAACACATATGGGCTTGGCTCCAGGAACCAAGCGAGAAGCAGGCCTCCGCTCATGGATCATCACGCGCTCAGAATCGATCCATGTGAGGTTTTGCCTTTATTTGAGAGCCAGTTGTGTATGGGGAAAGATGTAAACGCCAGAGGTAGCCAGGCTGTAGGTGGAGCACAGGCACCAAACGCTGGCCCAGAAGACGGGTGGTGGACATGTTCGTGGGGGCTTCAGTCCCTGCCCCTGCAGCCACCGCCTAACAGCTGTGACCCCGGCCGTCACGCTCAGTGTTTGCACCTACGCACAGTGCATCACTGACTTAAGAGCCTGGGGGTCTGTCCCCAGCACCCTTCAGTGGTCGGAGTTGGACGTCACCTTGGCTCCCCCCAAGCGACATGTAAACTCAGGGTGAGGCCTCACAAGGGGGATAGAGTGGCGCTGCTGGGGCCTCTTAGGTCCTACGTCCTCACCCAGTGGGTTTCAGTGTCTGCTGTTGTAACAGGACGTGGAGGACTGAAATCACTGGGCACAGCAGCTGACCCTGCTCAGCCGAGAGGTGGTGAATGACAGGACCTGCATTCGCCAGTCAAGTGGGAGTATGTGGTCTCCAAACTGCCCTCCTGGGTCCGCAGGAGCCTAGCCTGCTGCCCGGCCAAGTGCATGGGGGGCTGGTCGCCCCTCCCTCTGTGACCTTGCAGGGAATGGGGTCCCATGCATATGGCTGCTCCAAATCAGCCCCCTATTACTCACCAAAATGCGTCTTGACCCATCTCGATGCTCTTTGCCTCTTCAGCCTCTTTTAATTGTCCTTCTAAAACAAACTCTTTCAAAGCTTCCTGGTGCCAGCCTGTGGGGCCTGGTGAGTAAATCACATTCGCCTCCTGCAGTGTGTGATTGTCTGTCATCCTGTAATTTCATGGCCGTCACCTAGACTGACAGACCCACCAGGACTTCAGCTGCATTGCAAACAGCGATGGCTGCCCCCGAAGTACAAACAGCAGGTGTAGCCCTTCATAACACATAACCAGGCTGCACCGGCCCAGACATCACTCATGTGCTGCCACCACGCATGAGCCGTCAGGCATGGCTGAGACATGCCATGTGTCCAGTGTGTGCTGGAGCTGTAGGGGCCATGCACAGGCCAGACCCCCATGGCCAGGGATACAGGCCCTCCCTCCTACCCCTGCCTTCCTACTCTTTCCCCTGCCTCCCCATCCGCAAGCAGGAAGCGTGGGCTGGCCTCAGGGAAATCCACCGTCCACGGTTATTGTGAGTTAAGACCCCTCCTTTTCCCTTGGGCAGGCATCACAAGGCTGGATGACCAGATCTTTCTGAACAGGAACCCTGGCGTCCCCTCCGTGGTCAAGTTTCATCCCTTCACGCCGTGTGTGGCCGTGGCGGATAAAGACAGCATCTGGTGCGTGGCCCATGAGGACTTTTGCATTTCATCCGGGTAACAGTTTGCTGCATGCGTTCTTTTGTCACATCCCACCCTCCACGTGAGGCCAGGAGGCCTGCTTTGCCTTCTGGCAGGGAAGCTCTGGCCTCAGCCTCTGGGCTGTTTGAGGCGGAGATACGCCCCACACTGCCTTGCCCTCCTGAAACCCTGGCCGGCCACATCCAGGGGGTGGGGGAAGGCTCTTCCCACTGAGCACAGAGACAGGCGTGGCAGAGAACGGAGGGGCCCTGGCTCCTGCCACATCCGCAGAAGCAAGTGCCTAGCACTAGGACACCGAGTTAACTGCCAGCAAGCGTTGGCCGAGGCAGGGAGAGCGCCCCCTGGTGGGCGCAGAGAACGGGGAGGGTCCTTCTCACGTTCTTCCGCTTCTCTTCACTGTAGCAAAGTGCGCGGCACAAAATTCACCTTCTTAATCACTTAAGTGTGCAGAGCACTGGCATTAGGAACATTCACACGGCCACACAGCCCCCACACCGTCCGTCTCCAGAGCTTCCGCTTGTAAAACTGAATCTCTGCCACGGAGCACTAGCCTCCAGTCCTGCCCCAGCCCCTGCACCTTCCATCCCACTCTGGCTGTGAACGTGGCTCCTCCAGGGAGCCCCCCACTAAGTGGAGTCCTACGGGCTTTGTCCCCGCGTGAGGGGCCGACTCCACTGAGCATCATGTCCGCGAGGCTCCTCTGCCTGGAAGCGGGTGCCAGGACTCCCATGATGTGCGTGGACCACGTTTGCATCCACTCACCTACCGATAGACACTTGGGGAGTTTGCAACTTTTTTTTTCACTGTATTAGTATGGTCAGGTTTTAACTTTTTAGTTTTTAAAAAATATGTTCACTTTTGACCTAGCTCAAAGGAAGGCAAAACAAAATGAAGTAAAGTCCACCTTGATTATTTGTTGGGTTTGATTTTGTTAGAAAAGGAAATAAAGTAAATGACTGTGGCAGAATTGAATCTTTTGATATCTGCCGTTGAGTAACATACTTGATACTAAAGGGGCTAATTTTACCTCAGATTCTGATTTACCACAGGGCTATCCATATATTTATATTTGTTAACTGTTCCTTTCAAAATAGAAGCATTTTTACTAAAGAATTTATAGACAAACATATATTCTTAATAACAAATTATAATAAGAACAAGTGACCTTGTATGGTTGCTTACTATCCACCAGGAGAGATTGTTACAACTTGTCTCCACCTGTTGACTGTAAATAAAGCGGCTGGGAACATGGGTGCACGTGTACCTGTTAAGTGGACACCCAGAGGCGGGGTCCCGTGTCACTCTGAGGAACCTCCACACCGTCTAACACGTGGCAGTGCAGGTTCAGTCCCTGCCGCACGCAAGGGCCCAGTGTCTCCACACACTGCCAGCGCGTGTCCTCTGTGCTTAGGAGTGGCCACCCCAGCTGGAGGGCGTTCTCCTTGTGGCTTTCACTTGCATTTCCCTGATGACTAGCCTAATTCCTCTCTGTCCCCTGAAGTTTCTGGGACTGGGAGAAGGGCGAGAAGCTGGATTACTTCCACAACGGGAATCCTCGGTACACCAGGGTCACCGCCATGGAGTACCTGAATGGCCAGGACTGCTCGCTCCTGCTCACGGCCACAGGTGAGTGGGTCTGCGTGGGGACCTAGCCCCAGTTTGTGGGTCTCCTTTGACCCTGATTGTTTCTTCTTGTAACAAGGGCCATCATTAGGGAGGTGGGGGCATTCTGTGGGAAAGGGCTTCGCCCCCAAATAGCAGGGAAAGCAAGTGACCGCTGCCAGGCAGTGTCCTGGTGTGTCTGTGACCCCAGTGGAGGCAAAGCCACAGGTCTCAGGACACAAAGGACCAGGGTGCAGGCCCAACCATCGCTGCACCCACCCCTCCTGACTCCAGCCTCCTTGGGGCAGAGCCCCTTCCCGGCGGGTGGCCTGTGGTCCCTTCAGCAACAGGTTGGCACAGGCAGTGGCCCCACCTTTCTCTTTCGGTCCAAAATGTCACTTCACCTCACTCTTGGACAGTAGTTTCCCAGGTCAGCTGCCCTCAGCCAGCTGCCACCTCCTTCACATTGGAGAGTGTGACCCACTGCTTCCTGGTGAGAGTCACCGCGTCTACCACACTTCCTTCAGAGACGACAGACGGGTAGGGGAGGCGGGAGGAGAAAGGGAGCACCGAGGGTAGACACTGAGCTGGACATCCCGGCCCACTTCCTGTGTGGTCCCAGCCCGGCCTAGTCCTGGCCTGCTGCTTGTTCTGATACCTGCCTATTGGGCCCTGGTCCCAGCCTGGCCTGCTCCTGGCCTGCCCTCATCCTGGGCTCTGAGCCACTAGACAGTCGAGCTGGTTACCCTGACAACACAATGTCTTTCTTCTTTCAAAGTGTTCCTGGGCCTGCTACGAAGTGTGTGCCCATGGGGAAAGGTCCTGCTGGCAGCTGCTCCCCACGCACTACCACCTCAGGGCCCAGTGAAGCCACGCCACTGTCCAAATCAGTGTCCTCCGCAGCAGGCGTCAGGGCGCAGGAGAGGCAGATACCCGGAGCCGTGTTGCAGGGTGTCAGGAAGGCTCAGCAGAGGTCTTAGCACAGGTCACAGTGAGCTGCTCTGAGCCCAAGAGGAGGAGAGGGTGCTCCCCTAGGCATCAAGGGCACCAGAGAGGGACCAAGGGTCTGCACAAGTCGGGTCCCAGTGGGGAAGCAGCACAGGGGCTTGAGTTCTGTGGCCCAGGAAGCCCGCTGTGGAAGGGGTCAGGCCGGCGGGGCCAGGGCAGGGCCTCAGCTCAGCGAGGGTCAGGCAGGCAGGGCCAGGGCAGGGCCTCAGCTCAGCGAGGGTCAAGCCAGTGGGGCCAGGGCAGGGCCTCAGCTCAGCGAGGGTCAGGCAGGCAGGGCCTCAACTCAGCAAGTGGCTGGCTCTCTCTCTGTTGCACAAGAGGTGGTCATCCTCAAGGGCAGGTGACAACAGGGCTGCGAGCAGCTCAGGGCTTGAAGTCATCCCCTGGGGCCATGTGTACACGGCTAATGAGGCCAGAAAGTGGAGTTCAGGGGCTCCAATGTCGGGAAAGGGAGCAAGGATGCACAGTGCACCTGCAACTCACTGCCGCTCTGCCAGAGCGTAGGCCCATATGCCCCATGCTGAGTGTTTCCGACCCAAGAACCCGCGGATGAGGTCATGTGGCAAAGTCAAGGCCCATCGGTGTTGGAGCGCAGGGATGGCGGGTGAGGGCGGAAAGATCCTAGGGGCTTTGTTCCTCAGTGAGAGTGACTTCTCCTCTGCACAGTGAGTCCCTGCAGGGAAGTCTCGGGAAAGTGGAGCGGCCTGAGGGCAGAGGTCAGGAGAAACAACCAACCCCTCCCTCCCCTCGCCGTGGCTTTCCCCAAGTGCCCCCATGTAAATCAGGGCACAGCAAGGAAGCAGGTGTCCAGAAAACCATGCCTCTGGCATTGGGCCGCCAAGCACAAGACCTGAGCAGTTCTCTCGTGGCACCTTCACTGGGTTGGGATCTTCTGCCCGGAGCAGCCAGGCCTGGGTTTTCATGTCCTCTTCTCTCCCCAAGATGATGGCGCCATCAGGGTCTGGAAGAATTTTGCTGATTTGGAAAAGAATCCAGAAATGGTGACTGCTTGGCAGGGGCTCTCAGACATGCTGCCAACAACTCGAGGTGGGTCCCCCTAGGGGCAGAGAAGATCCCAAAGCTATGGGGGCCCACTGTCCATGTCCCCCCATGGTGGCTCCACAGGCCATCTTCACATTCCCCAAATCATAGACCACCCAGCTTCCTCCAATCACCATAAAGCCCTTCTGCCCAGAGGCGTGGCTCTGCAGGAGGGAGCCCAGCTGGCCCCTGCCCTGCCCAAGTAGGCCCCCGGCCATGGGGCACCTGCCCCCGGCCCTCTTCCTCGGCTTGGAGCACATGTTACTCAGAGAAGCGGTCCCGCGGGCAGGCCTGGTCCTGCGCTCTTTGTGCCCAGATCAGTTCCCTCATGATGAGTGCACAGAGGCATGCCAGGGGCATCTTGTGCATGGGTGGAGGCCACATGTACTCGCCCGGCCTGCCCTGGGCTGACAGAGGGCAACTCGTTGGCTGCAGCATCCAGCCAGGCACAGCACGCACACTGCTGTCAGGTGGGCACGACTGCTGCTCTGCAGCTGGGGTGACACACGTGTGCCCGTGCACCTGCCAAAGTGGCATGGTCTCCAAGCTCTGCACTCGCAGGCTGGCTGTGTTCCATGGCACTTACCACAGGCTGCAGGGGCCAGGCTATCCAGCTGGTTTCTAGAGCCACCCCACAGCTGGAGTTGTCTCCCTTCAGTGTGGTCCCAAAGCCACTGGTGCTGCTGAAATGACAATAAAGGTGGCTTACTCTCTGCTCCTCTGCTAACCTGGGATTTCTGCATCTTTGTGCACCTTTTCCTCACCTGTGTCCCATCCCTTCCCATAAGGCCTTACCTGTGCTCCATCCCTTTCTGTGTGGCCTCACCTGTGTCCCGTCCCTTCCCAGGTGGCCTTGCCTGTGCTCCGTCCCTTCTTACATAGCCTCTCCTGTGTCCTGTCATTGCGTGGCCATGCTCCTCACAGCCAGCTGTCTGTGGCTCCTTCTCTCCTTCATCCAGTGTCCCTCGGAGGTGGCCTCACGTGGGGGACGGGCTGACCCAGCATAGCACAGACATCTCCAGGACAGAGACCTCCTTGTAAATTGTTTTTGAAAATGCAGCCATGTTTTAAAATTTTTTTAGGAAAAAATAGTCACCCATATTTACCCACCCCAACCCCCAGCATAGCCAGTTTACACCACCCGGGCCTCTCTGGACCAGGTCACGTACTGGTGTGAGTGACATGGCTGCGGTCACAGGTCCCTCCATCTTTGTACTGCTTGTTCCCACATTTGAGCAAAAACCTGCCTATCAGCCGCACCTCCCACCCCGCTGCTGGCAGCTCTGTCGGGGGCAGGCTCCATGCTGGGGGCAGGTGGCCGTGGCAGCCTCCCCTGGCTTCCTGGGGCGCACGCTCTCAGGGTCACTGCAGGACATGTGCTGGAGGACTTGTCCCCTCAGGACACTGACTTCCTGCCTCTGTCCCAGCAGGCGACACACCCCAGCAGCCCTCCCGCCAGCCGCTCCTCACAGGCAGCAGAGAGCCCTGCGTGGGGAAGGCAGGCCCGGGCATGGGACGCCGGCAGCCCCGACGACACTGTTTAGTTTATTGATCTTACAAATGCCCACCTGTCCGTCCCCAAATACTGTGCGTGTATGTGATTTGGGGGCGTGAGGAACAGCGTTACCCATAATGCCAGTGCCCCATGCTTCAGGTGTGGCGAGGGGAGGCGTGGAGGATGGCATGCAGGTGTGAGCTGATGGCTGGAGGTTCGGAGCAGGGGTGAGGGGACTGCACATAGCAGAGCCATGCTTTGGGTCTCAGTGCCCCTGCACTGTGTCCAGCCCCTGCACTGTGTCCAGCCCCTTAAAGGCCCAGACATCCCCTGGTGTGTGGAGAGCCGCTCCTGGTCTCAGGTGTCCACTGCAGCCCTGACTTGAGAGTGGCTTCCACCAGTGTAGACCTGCGTTTCCTACTGGTACCTCTCTTCTGGACCCTCTGCCCCTCTCCCAAGTTTTCAGAACTCTCCCCCAGAGACGCAGAGTTGGCGAGGGGCTGGCAGGTGAGGGTGAAGTGTTCTGGGGGGTCACCCTGCACTGTCCTGCCCTGCCACACGGAGTTTGTTAGGTTGCATCCTCTGCCTCGCAGCCAGGCTACAGTGGCTCAGCATTATTTTCTTGTCCTTCTGGGAGGTTGGAAGGATGGAAGGGCCTGGAGCCTGGGAGACCAGCTGCTCTAAGGATCAGGGCGGGACGGGCTGGTGTGCACAGGTCCCGTGAGGAACCCCATGCTCCTGCCGCTTCACTGGCTCATGGCCTCCCTCTACAGCAAGGAGACCCCAGGCCTCAGCAGGGCCAGAAATGCCTCGACTACAACTACAGTTTCAGGATCTGAAGCTCAGCAATTGGCGGCAGATCTGCTGGGACTCTGACCCCTGCACCGCCTTCTCGTCGCTCCTGCCTGCCAGCCCCGGACCATCCACTCTCCCGGGAGGTGGAAGTCAGCTCTGACCTTCAGCAGGACAGGCAGAGGCTGGGAGTGGAGTGGAAGCCACCTGGAGCACGTCCACACGGGCACATCCAGGGTGCCCCTGCAGTGGAAGGCGGCGCCCTCGGGCGGGGGCAGCAGCCCACACTGCTCCTCCAGATCACCTTCAGTGTTGGAAGCTGCTTCTCCACCCGGCCGGCCCACAAGTCACAGCTGCCAGCCAGCCGCCTGCTGGGAGGAGGCGCGCCGTCCATGGGCTGGCTCTCGTCATCTCCACCTCTGCCACCGCTGAGGACCCCACACAGCGACCTGCGCACAGTGCCACCCAGGCTCCCTGGGCCTCCCTGCAGAGGTCAGGGAGGGCTCGCCGTGCACACCGTGCGCCAAGCAGCTGAAGGAGGGCACAGTCAGACAGCGGGGAGCCCTTTGAAGCAGTTAGAAAGTGCTGCCTGTGAAGTCTTTCATCCTGAGCTCTGTCCAGCTGGGACCCACTCGCAGAGACCTGGATTCCCCTGTTTGTGACTGAAGAGGACGTTTCCTGCAGGAGCCCCACTCCACCCTGCAGAGGTCTGGAGATTTCCATGCAGGGCCTCCATTGTCATCAAGTGCCTGCCGTGCACACTACCCTGCCACCCGCCATCGGCTAGACTGAAAGCAGGCCCTGGCGAGCATGCCCCTGGCAGCCCCGTGCATCCACAGTGAGTGGGCCGGCCGGCCCAACCTGGGCTCAGGCAGCCCCCACGCCAACTGACCCAGGACCACTGTAGCCGTGGAGGAGCCCGGCCTGCAATGCCCACCCCTCTGCTACTACCTCTGATGCAGCTTCTGCCAGTTGGCTGCACTAACCACACACACCTCAGCCACTCACCTCCCTGTCCACGGCCCCCTTGCCCAGCGGGTGGGGAGTCCCGCTGCTGGGCTGGGTCATGCTTCTCAGTGTGCCTGCACCTCCGCATTTCCCGTCTAGAGAGAGACTGGTTTTAGGGCCAGAAACCCTGGTAATTGGGTTTTCTTGCTTGTTGGGTAAATTCTGCCGAGGTCAGCAGGCTGTCCAGTGAGGTGGCCCTTTTCCTGTAAATGGAGGTGTGCCGTGGCTGTCTGCCTTCCTCCCATATCCTTCTGGCCCTGCGTGATGTTTGATTTGGGTGGGTTTTGCTTTGGCTGGCCGGCCTACATTTGCATCAAACCTGTGATCCGTTTCCTCACAGCTCTGGACCACAAGGTCTCCATGTGTCTTGACCACAGGAAGCAGGGAGGTGAGCCCCTTCTGTCTTCCCTGTGAGCACAGGGCCAGGCCAGAAGCTCAGCTCCCTCCCCCACCTGGGGCCATGCGTCCTCACCCCTGTGCTGCTCTGTGGGCCAGCAGAGGCTCAGGGCTCCGGTTTGGTCCCCTTGCTCCAGCCACTCACTCTCCTCCCATACAAAAGAACAGCCAGCACTCGGCGTGTGAGGCTGTGGGAATAATCTTAAAAGAAAAACACAGAGAGACATCTCCCTTGACCCCGAGGCCTCATGGGCACACTGCCTGGGCCTCCTCATCCCAGGGAGAGGGAGAAGAAGAGAGGCTCAGGGCTGGCTGGCTCCGAATCGTGCGTTCTCTGCACCGCCGTACCCTTGGACTCGTACTGCATGGGGACATTCCAGGATTCGGCCCCTCCCTCACACCAGCCTAGGGATGGAAGGTAATCCAGATTAAATCTACTGGAAAGAGAATGTTCACAGATTCCCATCCCAGCAGACAGCCCAGCTCTGCAGGCCACCTGCGCCAGGAAGGGTGTCTCAGTTCCACAGAACAGAGAGGTCGTTCGGATGGAGCAGTTTTCCCACCTGAACTTTTAATAAGGAATCTTTTTCAGAACTGAATGCAAATTCTTGCAGCATCTGTTTTCTTCTGAAAACTCCATATATAAGTTTGGTAGTTACCAAAACAGCATGGCAACTGCCCTCGGATACTGACCTGTAACACGAGGTTAGCAAAAGTAAAATACATGATGACCAAACAAGCCCTTTTTTTCACTTTCTCTCACTGTTTAGGTAAATTGTAAAGAGAGGAGCTTCCTGAATCAGGCAGCAAACACAACTCTAGGCCTTTAATTTGCAAATCAAGGTGAAGCAAGTCACAGCCTCTCCCTGGGGCTCTGCAGGAGGGCCGGGCCTGGTGGGTCCTCTGCTGTCACCAGAGGAGGGGCCGTGTCCCCAGGCCGAAAACGTGACGTTCCACAGACCTTAAGGACCCGCGTTGTAGTTTTTATAAAGAACTCTTCGGTAAAGTCCAAACTGAAGGGGAAACACAGTAGGAAACTCAAGACTGCCCTTGTGTCCACTCTGACACCCGGAGGCAAAGCCAGGCACCCAGGAAACGGGCCCGTGCAGCCAGTGGCAGGGTGGGCAGTTCTCAAGGCCATCTTCAGAAAGAGCCTAGGCGCTTCCCAGGACTGACGGGTCTCTGTCTCTGAAAACCTAAGGGCTGGGCCAGGGCCCACCTTCCGTGGTGGGAGCCCGGGGAGGCGCCTGGTTGGTGGGACATGAGTCGGGGGGTCTCCAGGACCAGGTTCTGCCACACAGAGCCCGGAGCCCGGCATTGTGGTGTGAACGCTGACCCGTCTTGTGCCTTTAGTTGATTGTGAATACCCGCTCGCTAGCTGGGAGCCACGGGGAGCAAAGAGCCTTGTCGGCCAGGAGTCGCCGTGAGCCTGGCGCCTCTGGAGCTGCTCTGCCAGCCTGTGCTCCTCACGAGCTGGCGCAGGGGAGTGGTGTGGTTTTCTGTAGAAATCAGGCAGGCCTAGAATCCTAAGCTGGCAGCAGCCGGCGGGAAGGACGCCCCTCAGTGCTGGAGGCAAAAATAGAGAGATCTGTGGCGGCTCCCGCTGGCAGAGCGCATTGGGACCCGGGGCGCATGGGGCGCGGCCCGGGCCACCCCCTCCTCTCAAGAGGAGGCCTCCCACGCGGGGCCCCACACCACGTGACCTGACTGCAGAAGTTTATGTGAAATCATCTGCTCCTGAGGAGCAGGGTTTCTCAAGCCCAGTTTTCTGTTGCCAGCCCCAAGGTTTTAAACTGTTCGATGTCCAGGAGGTGTTCACAGGGCCCCAGAGGGAGGCCTGACCCCACGTGGAGGCTCTGCATCTGCATCCCAGGGTAGTGGGGCCATGTCAGTCAGTTCTGGGTGACAGCCCTTCGAAGTCAGCGCCAGGTGACAGGCACTCAGCATCGGTGTGGCTGGCCCTGAGCCTGGGTGGCTGAGTGTAGACACTGAGACTCGCCTGTGCTCTCCTTTTTCACTGTCTGCTGCAGGGCCTGGGATGCTGTTTGGTCTCAACATGCATCTTCCAGTTTCCTGTCCTACAACCATCTCTGCTCCATGTATCTGTAGCTAAGGAAGACGTTCCCTCTTTGGCCAGGTTTAGTTTCCAGAATACAGCCAGGTGGGTTCAGGAATCTGCATCCTGAGGGCAGCACCCTCCACTCCCCTACCCTGGGTAGTGAAATCGGCCATCACATGTGGATGGGCTGTGATCTCGGGCTCGGTGGCACTGCGCTGGCCAGGCTGGGATGGGGCCTCAGCCTTCAGATCCAGGGAGCAGCTGTCAACACAGCCAGTGCTTGTCATACACAGTCAGCTTCCATTAAACACAGGAGGACAGAAAGCATGTTCACCAGGTCCTGAAGGCATCAGTGTGGACAGGGAGGACAGGGCAGGGGAGGGAGCCAGTGGGGTGACCCTGTGCCAGAGGGGAGCCCAGAGCACCCTGCCTGATCCTCCAGGTGACACCAGCGAAGGGCCAGGGAGACCAGCTGGGGGCAGGTGGGAAGGGGAGAGGTGCTGCAGAGGTCAGGTCTCCACAGGAATGAAGCAGGTAGGAGTCTCCCCTGGCCTTCAAGGTCCCCACAGTCCTATTTTATGAGCTTTACTTAAAGCACAGCCATCAATTTTGTTTCTTGCATTCATCATGTCTAGGAAGAGGGTGTCACCTTTTTATCCTCATGATGACTCAGACCATGTCCTCCCCTGCATCTGGGAGTCAGGCAGGGCTGGGTCAGGAAAGGCCTCGGCGGGAGGGCCAGTGGCTGTGTTCCTGTGGGCTGTAGGGGCTGTCAGGGTTCCAGACCCGTGGAGAGCTACAGGGGGGTTTTCGGGGGGGCTGGCTTGGACACAGGGTAGGAGGGTATAGGGCAGGCCACCACTCTCACCCCAACAGTTTTCCCAGTGCTCTGAGGTTACCATCCTCAGGCAGGAGGCCATCTTAGACAAGATGGCTCCCACCACAAAGCTCCCAAACCGCATTCCTGTTCTCTTGGTCTTTGTTTTCAACCAAAACCTACCACAGAGGCTGCTCTGACTATATGTTAATGCCCCTTTTCCCCAGCAATGTGGAAATACAGCGTCTCTGGCCATGTGGAAAGCCCCACAGTATTCCCCTGGCTGGCCTGGACCCAGGCTGTGTCCCCCACTGGTGAGGCTTCCTGTCAAGTTGGGCAGTTGCCTTCTCAAGGTGTTGGGTTGCCCTCCCCAGGTACAGTATGGCTTCCCTGGGACAGGGCTGTGTTGTAGGCTGGGGCCCTGAGCCCTCTGGCCAACACTCAGGAAGGACCCAGCCATTGTGTGCATCTCAGCGGCCAGTTTTGAGTTGTCACGTAGTTCTTTGTTTCCCTGGTTCCCGTCAAAAGCAGCACGGCTCCAGGAAGAAACTGGACGGTAACACAGGGTGGGCTCAGATTGTGGTCCTGACTCCACCTGGCTCTTTCTTCTTACCCGCTTTTTGAAAATTTCTAAACCAATCTGAGCCTCAGGTCTGCGACCAAAAATAGGATGGAAGTGATACTGGGGTTCTTGTTTGCGGAGCTGAAGAATGAACTTAGCAAACACCCAAGGTAGGAGAGCCAGGGAGACGCTTTTATTTAGAGATAAAGTGAGAGGACAGAGCTCCTGGCTCAGGCCAGGAGGGGACAAGAGAACACATAGTTTTTCGTTGTCTAGGGGTTTTATAGGCAGTTGAGGATTTTTAGGAATGTGATAAAAGGCCTAGGGGTGTGGACTTGTTAAGTGGTCCCTGAATATTTAAAATTAACTTAATACAAGAATGTACTGCTCTGATTTCTCCCTGAGATACCGGCCTCTTGGTCTGGGAGCATATCAAGCAAGACCGCCTGCCCAGCCCCCCAAGGTGGGCTGAGGTATTGTCTGTTTGCTAAAGAGTAAGTTAAGAATCTTACTTTATAACTTTCTGGGTATTAAAATGCAATCTTATTTTTCCTGCCTGTTACTGTGTTGTTTATGGCAGGGCTTGCTTGCCATTATTAGTTGCCCAGATAGCAAATCACCTCATCAGGTCTGAAGGAGGAAAGACAGCACGTAGGCCTGGGCCTTTAGCATGCTAAAGTGAATCTTACACATGATTACAAATGATTAGCATAATGAAAACATGGGCTACTTTCCTTTATCTGGGGAACACTAACTGATCTCACTGAAGAACAACTCTAGAGCTTAATGTTTAACAGAGTTTTGGTGGAGGGTTTCCTTGCATGTAGTTACATTGCTCTGATTGTAAATATCCTGCCTTGCTTTTTCCGGAGGCCCTCCCCCTACTCTGACTACACCCACGGTCCCTGTCTCAGAAGGACACACCCTGCAGGCTGTCCAGGGTCCCTGAGCTCCCGTAGGAAGCATCCTGCATGGAGACTGGGGCCCAGACCGTCAATCACTCCCTCTGGGCCCTCACGGTTCTGGGACAGGCCTGCAGGCGCCTGGCTTCAGATCATCTTTGAGGAGGGACCCGACTCTCGGCAGCAGGAGCTCCACGTCTGGGGCTGCCCCTCTGTGCTGTGCGTCGCAGGTCACAGCACACGGCTCTCACTGCCTTTCAGGGCATCACCAGACCCGAGGGGCGGGGGGGCCCAAAGGCCACTGCAGCTGTGCGCAGAGCCTGCATCTTGGAATCATGAGCAGCAAGGCGCTGCGGGCCCTGCCCCCCGTGTGGTGCACAGGCCTTCATGGTGCACCTCAGAACTAGCCTAAGCCTGAAGTTGCTCAGCATCCTGGAATGTGGAGTTCCACAGGGGCCAGGAGCTCACACAGTGTTCATCGCCACCGCTGTGAGAGTCCTCCCAGAGCCCCTGGTCCGGACGCAGGCGCTGAGGCCTGCTGTAGGGGCTTGGTGGCCTCACAGGTGACTGCATGTGAGAGAGTCTTTACAGAGGCAGTTAAGCTAAAGTAGGGTCCCTGGGGGGAAGGGGGTCCAGTCCAGGTGGGCCCCCGCCGGCTCGGAAGCATTTTGCTGGAAATGCATCAGAAAGGAAGCTGCCCTCCACACTCCCCATGGCAGTGCTGGCGGGCCTTCCAGAACTGCGAAGCAGACCCACCCTCCCAGCGTGGCGTGGGTCTGGGGCTGCTCCAGTCCTTGTGTTCTCCGACCCTCCCGGCTTGTCCCCGTGGCCCAGAGTGTGGAGCCCAGACACAGGCGCTGTGTCCTGCCATCTGTCCCGCACACGTTGTATCACGTGCCCCTGCAGCCCTGCCGGGCGGATGCCCAGCACAAAGGAGACGGGGAAGGCTGACCACACGGGCTGCACACCCTGTGGATGCAGCCCCCGGCGGTGGCCCTGGGCCTGTGCGGGGCGGTGCCCGCGCCCACTTTCGGGAGGGCCGTAGGGCCTTCGGCTCTGAGCTCTGGCGCCGGGAGTCGATGGGAGCGGCGCTCTGGGCCCGCCGCCGGGACACGCCCCCGCCGCCGGGACACGCCCGCCGCCGGCTCCTCGCTCCGCCCCCAGTCAGGGACGTCTGGTCTGACCGCAACCCTTCCTGATTTGTGAAT
Organism: Smutsia gigantea; assembly: GCA_032199065.1. Classification (NCBI taxonomy): domain Eukaryota; kingdom Metazoa; phylum Chordata; class Mammalia; order Pholidota; family Manidae; genus Smutsia; species Smutsia gigantea. The sequence goes on from JAVSCE010014156.1 coordinate 173,799, forward strand.
TTGCTGACGTTTTTTAAACCCATGCAGAGTCCATACAAAACGAATTGCTTTTAATTTTACAAATTTTATAAAGAATGTTTCTTGAAGTAGCAGTCATTGCAGACGACCCTGTCTGTGGTGTTCGTCCTGGGCCTGAGCTGAGAGGGTGGGCAAAACTGGGGGCCCCACACCATGGCTGGGGGCCTCCTCCTGCCGCTGATGAGTGGGGCGAAGGCCAGCTCCGTTCAAAGCCTGCCATGTGGCCCACAAGGCGGATGACAAGCAGGCGATCCAGACCGTCTGAGTGTCACAGGAGGGAGACCTGAGCATCGGGTCAGCCGTGGGGCCCGCAGCTCCTCTGGGAGGGGCCCGTGGACTGATGGCTCAGACAGCCCCCCAACCCCCGTCGCGCTCGGTGGGGGGGCGGCTGTTCTTCAGCACGGCCGTGTCCCTCCTCCGTGGGCCCCGCTGCAGTGAGCCCAGGGACCACGCGGGCCGAGCACATGTCGGACGAACCCTCTCAACCCACAGGAGCGGCTCCTGGAGGAACCGGGCTGTCTAGCCCGGGGAGCTTTGCTCACGTGTGTGGACACTGCTGGGTCCGCCTTCCTGACCCCATTTCCGTCTATCCCGTCAATATGCTACATCCACAGCATGTTATTGGCTGTGTTGTCCCAAGGACCTGGAAAGGGTTGCTGAATGAAGGCGTGGTTTCCTCTTGAATGGCCTGGCAGACGTGTCCTCCTGGATGACTGATGTATGCTCAGCCTATCCACCTGCCCTGTGCGCCATCCCTGCCGTCAGCGAGGGCCCCAGAGAGACTGAGGGGGTCACAGATGGGTGATATGTGTGGGGGGTCCATTTCGCTCCCCAACCTGGCCGTGGGGTCATGGCTCCTGGGGCACCCGCTTAGGAGGCCACCTTGTGGGCACTTCCGCCTGCAACCTGAGGGCACCTGGAGTTGGCGGGGCTGTCCAGGGCCACTCCCAGGTCTCTGAGCTGGTTCCTGAGGGAGCGATTGCAGAGGCCCTGAGTGACACTGACACAGGTCCTGGGGCCACCCCAGAAAGTCCTCAGCTGGTGTTTGACTCGTTAGTATGTGAGTATGTTGGTTTGGGTTTTTAACTCCAAAAGGTTAAATTCAGAGGAGCAGGTAACTAAAGTGAACAGCTCTCCGTTTTTAACTCTTTGTTTACCAATTGCTTCAAAACTAATAAAACAGGGATCTAAAAACAGTAGAACTTCAGAGATGCTCTCCTCCCTGTAGGAATGGGCGCATGGCAGAGGAGCTGCCCTGGGGGCCCTGAGGGCCTCCCTGCTTTCTCGCCTGCCCTGAATCAGAAGTGTCTCTGCAGAGTGAGCATGAAGTGTGCGTGCTGGGGGTGTCACCGCCCTGTGGCCATGGTCAGCGTGTGGACAGCCACATCCTGAAGGGTCCCCCTTACCCTGTTCCTGCCTTCCCTCCTGGCGGTTCCATCCCAGTCTGTCTCCAGAGTAGCCAGGAGAGCTTCTGGTGTCCATACAGGCACTCTTCTGGTCAGGAGAGCAGACACTCAGCAGGGCAGGGGTTTCTCACCCCTCTTCTGTGTTTGTCTCTTTAAATTGTTATTATTGAAGTAATTTCACAAATATTAAACTAACCATTTTAAGGCGTCCAATTCAGGCACATTTAGTGGGCTCACACCCCAGCCTGGCCCTGAATGTTCTCAAGCCCCCAAAGCTTACCCTGTGCCCACCAATTCTTCCATAAATGGGCGGAATGTGGACACTCCACAGCTGCACCACGCTGTCCCTGCATCATCCCAAGAGCAGGGCCTACGGCTCTTGCCTCCTAGTCTGTGGGAAGCAGATATCTGGCAGGTAGCCCTGCACGCCCCCCAGGCAGACTGTGCCAGTGGAGCCGGCCGCCCAAATGGACGTGCCAGAAGCCTCAGGCAGTGGCCTCCCAGTGACCTGGGGCTGCCCCCAAGCCCCGCTAAGTGGGCAGCGTGTCCTCTGGCCCCTTACACAAGTTAATGCCAGGTGCATCAGGCAGAGGGAAAGCAGAGTGTTTGGGGCTGGGCTCTGCCCATGGCTCTCCTGGCAGAAGGATGGAGGCCACGCGCCTCCCCTGCCCGCCTGAGGGCGCCTCTCCCGCCTAGTGGCCAGGCTGAAAGGCCTGCAGCCTTGTCGCCTTAGCAGATGCCTTTCCGGCGTGTTGGGAATTTCTTCTTTTCTGGGGTCAGACGCATCATGGCAGGGAGACTGCACTCCAGAGGTGAAGACTGTCATCCTCCCCCTGCATGGAGCTCACTCGTGGGCAGACATGATAGCAGTAAGCAGAGAAAAGGCAGGAGCATGGGCGCATGTGCTCTGAAGTAGAGGAGAGAGCGGCAGGCTAAGTAGGCGCCATGCCACAGTGGCAGGAGCCGCAGTGACACCCCGGAGATGAGTGTGCTGCCAGCGCTGGCAGTGCAACGGCCTCACGGTGCACGTCCACCATGGTCAGGACTCGGGCACGGTGGGGCCTACTGCCAGTTCAGAGACACAGGCTGTGTCTGGAAGGACCGCACTGCTGGCAGTGCTGAGCTCAGGCCAGGTGGCAGCCGGGGCCCAACTGGGAGGCCCTGGGTTACGGGCGTGGGTGGCCCCGGCCGGCGCTGAACTGCTCTGGGGCCTGGCGTGTATCAGAGCAGAGCGAGAGGCGGGGGGGTGATGAGGATTCCAGGGTTTGCCCCAAGCCACTTTGGCAGAGCTGCGGCTGACGGAGGAGGCTGTCATCGGTGATGGAGGTGGCACAGGGTACCAGTTAGACACACGGTCAGAGATCTCAAGTAGCATGGACGCCGTCCGCCGGAGGTTCAAAAGAAGAGCGGGGACTGGAGGGAAGTCCATAGCCTTAAAAGGAAGAGTGGAGAAGAGCAGGTGGACGTTTCAGCGTCCAAGCCACAGAGCTGGGAGAGCAGACGCCCAAAGAAAGCAGAAAGAAGACACAGGCAGAAGCTCCGGCTTGGCAGGTGCGAAGGCAGGTGGCAGACACCTCCACAGAAAGACCAGGAGGAGGCGCGAGTGAGTCATCTTGGAAGCGACAGAGCGTGTGCTCTGGGCGTGGAACACCGCAGGCGTCTGTGGGCAAGCCCTGGGGAAGCTGCGCCTGTCCTGAGGCTGCAGGCGAGGCCCTCATCTAGGTGCTTCCTTCTTGCCTGTGCACGAGGACACCTGGAAATGCTGGATGTGGTGCGGTTTACAGTCAGGGAATAGCTAAGGTGACCAGTTCCATCCCAAATGTACTGTTACACAGAAGTTGAAATGAACCAGATCCATCTGTTGGGTCAGATAAATCCTCAAGAAAAGCTCAAAGGAAGGAAATGTGCAAGTAGCTAGAAAATATGTCCCATTTATAATCAGTGACATAGTTTGGAATGTTTCAGGCGTGTTCCTGGTTTGGGGACCATGCTCCTGTAGGGGGCGCACGGGGGCCCATGTAGGAGCATGCCCTCTGTCTGCGGGTTCATTCAGGGACAGTGTGTTCTTTCTGTATGATTAAAATATTTATAATTAAGCCTTTTAAAAGTAAACCTTATTAAACAGAGTCCCTCTGGTGAGATCTCAGTGCTGCCTTTAGGAACGCTGCGGTCACCTGCTTCCTCATGCAGTCCCAGCGTGGGGAGGACAGCCCTTGTCTCACTCGCCCGGCCATCTGGGGTCAGCCCCCTGCCCTGTGAGGTGGCAGCTGCAGAACTGCAGGCCTGAGCTGTGACACGGCCCCAAGGACTCACACCTCCCTGCCTCTGACCCCATGCGAAGTCTCCAGGGCTGCCCACTCTGCCATGTTCTAGAAGGCGGTGTCTGGGACAAACAGTCCCAGGGTCGACCTACCCCTCCAGCAGATGCCTGGGTACAGCGGGATCTGGAGAAGGCCCTGACTTGTTGGCCCGGCCTGGGCTGGGGGTGTGCTGGGAGCCAGCCCAGGGTCCCCGACAGTGTGGATGGGGTGGTCCTCCATGGCACCTGAGTACTGTATGGCTCCTGAGGTGATGCCGTGTCCATCTGTGTCCCCAGGAGCCGGGATGGTGGTGGACTGGGAGCCGGAGACGGGACTCCTCATGAGCTCGGGGGACGTGCGGATCGTCCGGATCTGGGACACAGACCGCGAGATGAAAGTGCAGGTAACTCGCCCGCCCTCCCAGCTCTGCTGCCCCGCACACAGCAGGCCCTGCCCTCATCCTGGAGAACCCAGGAGGGCCACTGAGCACACCTGTGACTGATCCCTTGAGCCCTGGCAGGAAGCCAGGTCTGAGACAGCAGCACCGACTTGCCGAAGTCTTTAAAAACGAATTGCCTCTGGATGCATGTTCATCGTGACACTTTGACCCTGCGTGGTGGTGTAATTAGGCCTCTGCTGATCCTAATCACTCCCACTCACATTATATCTGTGCAAATTAGAGGATCCCGGAAGTCAGGAGGGTAAAAACCTATCAGAGTGATTATTTGACTGTGTGCTTCTTAAAGCATCTGTTCAGTCTTAATAAGAGAGGGAGTAATTGGCTTCGTCTCGGACACCCTGGAAGATCAGCAGAGAGACGGCCAAGAGCTTGTCAGCTGGAAACCAAGCTCGGCTGAGGCTGCAGACACTGCAGGAGGCCATGCTGGCACTGTGCCCTCGGCTCCAGGGTCCTGGGGAGAGCTGCCCAGTGGGAGACTGAGGCCACCTGCCATCCTGCCCTGCGCCTCTTGCCCTGCCCCGGGTCAGAGGATGGGGCAGGCCTGTGCTCCCCCATGGAGCCCAAAGGTCACGGCCTGGGGAGCAGACATGGGGCCAGGGTGCAGCCGTCACTACTGCTCTGTCCATCTGGTGTCCAGCAAGCGCAGTGGACTCACATCACACTCCTTTCTGGGAAATAGGCCAGGCCAATGGCCACACAGACCTCTCTGCAAGCTGGATGCTCTGATGCACGAGTCACTTCCCTGAGCGTCAGCAACTGCCAGCAGTTTCTTGTCCCAGAAGCACCTTCGTCTGGCCTGGGGTCTCGCCCCTGCCCCTGCCCACCCCCTGAGCAGCAGTGTTCCCACAGGTGTGGCGGAGGCTCCTTGTAAATGGCCCAACCACAGTTTCCATGTGTGCTGGACCACCTCCGCATGAGGCCCAAGGGCTGCTACCCTCTATGGGAAGCACCCTCCCTCACGGCCCGTTTGTCTCCTGCCCTTTCCCAAGGAGCACCCTTCACTCCTGCCCTTCTCCAGCATTTACCACCACCAGGAGCAGAGGCGAGGGCATGCTTTACAGGCAGCAGATTCCTCCTAGACCCTTTCCTGAGCTAACTAGGAGCTTTAAGCACCCACTAGGGTGGATTCCCCGCCAAGACTGCTTTTCCTCCTCAGGGGAGAGGGAGCCGAAGTTGACCTGGTGCTGCAGGCCAGTTGTGACCACAGGCTTTGCTGGCTGTGGCCCGGGACCGTGGGCCCTGCCTTCCAGTGGCCTGGCTCAGTGCCCTGGGCCCCACCAGGGTGAAGGACTCACTACTGGGGCTCAAACGGCCCCAGCAGCTGTTGGTGGGCCCGGCACCGCGAGGCCTCACCGGTCTGCGTGTCCGGCCCTAGGATATCCCCACGGGTGCTGACAGCTGCGTGACCAGCCTGTCCTGTGACTCCCACCGCTCCCTCATCGTGGCCGGCCTGGGGGATGGCTCCATCCGCGTCTACGACCGAAGGATGGCGCTCAGCGAATGGTAACTGAGCCACAGCGCCGCCCCGCGCCAGGCACAGGCACCTTCCAGATGGCAGTGGTTGCCCTAACCAGCTGGAGCCAGGTCCCCAAGCCCGCTGGGCACCTGGGTCCCACTCCCAGGCTTGGAGACGAGCGCGGCTTCCCCATAGCCACGGATGTGCCATTAGGAACATGCCCATGGCAGGGAAGTGGGGAGCCAGCCGCTTGGGGTCCTGGCAAGGCACCCCAACGCTCCGAGGCTGTCACCGCAGCCTGCCTGGCCGTGCAGGTGAACCCGGGATACCAGTGTCAGGGGGCATGCGCGGCACCGAACCGTGCTGAGCCGCAAGCACGCGCGGCTGCCCGGGGCCCACATCTCAGCCCTGGGGCCGAGGGCCGGGTGGGCCCAGGAGGGCGAGCGCTGCACCTGCGTGGGCAGGTGAGGAGCCGAGGGCAGGCAGCAGCCTCTCCCTCGAGGCCCCACAGCTGCTACATGCAGAGCAATGCTGGAAGCCTCGTCCCGGGAATCAGGCCTGGCGGCACCCCGACCCCAAGCCCGGCCCCGCAGCTCTAACTCGGCCTTCTCTCCTCCAGCCGCGTCATGACGTACCGGGAGCACACAGCCTGGGTGGTCAAGGCCCACCTCCAGAAGCACCCCGAGGGCCGCATCATGAGCGTGAGGTAATGAGCTCGGGATATTCATGAGACATTTTGCTGTGAAAACATTATTTTCCCTCCATTTAAAATATGTCTTGGTATTTAAACAACTGGGAAATGATAGCATCTCAGGGCAGTAATTAACTTCTGCTCTGGGTCGGGCCAGCACAAGGCCCGGGACAGACACCCAGGTCCTCCTGCTGGAGCGCTGCATGCAGCGACGGGGGAGGGGAGGCGGGGCCGCGGCCTCTGCCGGGCATGTTGCTCTGGGGACCCTGTGGGGAGCCGTCTGTGCTCCTGGGACATCCAGGTTGAGGGGGGGCAAGTGTTTATTTGCCCATTAAAGAGACAGCAAACCTGATTTACTGTCACAAAGCCGCCATTCCGTCAAAGACGCTCCTTCCCTTGTTGGTAATATGAAAACAGCATCACTCTTAGGACAAGTCCCCCCAGAGACCGATGGCCTTAGGGGGCAGCGGCAGCTCCCAGGCCTCCCTCCCCTCCTGACCTGCTTCACTGGCTACAGAAATCTAATCTCCGAGACTGGAAATGAAACCAACAAGGCACATCCCCACTGTAGGCCTTAGGGCCTCGTGGCAGGGCCCTCTCAGCCCCAGGGCGCAGCCCAGGGGTTGGCACCTGGTTGCTGGCATCCGTGGGGTGGGCTCCCTGGGCGCTCAGAAGGTCCAGGCAGCCGCAGCCTTGTGCTACGCGGCCTGGCGTCACCGTGACCCTCCCTTGGCAGTGTCAATGGGGATGTACGCTTCTTCGACCCCCGCATGCCCGAGTCTGTGAATGTCCTTCAGATCGTGAAGGGGCTCACGGCCCTCGACATCCACCCCCAGGCCAACCTCATCGCATGGTAGGTGCCAACCGTCCTCTCCACTCCCAGAAAGAAATGAGGGGCCTCCCATACCCTGAGTATCTCAGAGGGCCCACAGTCAGCTTGGGCACTGGGCAGGCAGCAGGCACCACCCTGTGCCCGTGCAGGGAGCAGGCTGGAGCAGCCCACCTGTGGAGCTCTTTCTGCTGGACACTTGCCTGGCCTCCAGGCGACAGGGCCAGGAGGCCCCTGAGTCTGGGACCTGTGCTGAGCACCCCGCCCCTCCCTCCCAAGGGAGGAGGAGCTAACAGCGACCCCCTCCCCGCAGCGGCTCCATGAACCAGTTCACGGCCATCTACAGCGGCAGCGGCGAGCTCGTCAACAGCATCAAGTACTACGATGGCTTCATGGGCCAGCGGGTCGGCGCCATCAGCTGCCTGGCCTTCCACCCGCACTGGGTCTGTCTGCCGGGCTGGGCACGGGTGTGGGGCAGCGGCCCCCAGGGGAGGGCTTGTCCAGGGCCTCTCCCAACCCCCACCCCAAAGGCCACCGCTGGGGAGCCCCTAGGTGTGCAGGACACGTACCTGTCCTACCTGTCCTTAAGCACAGCTGGCCCAGCTGGCTGTGGGCTGGTGCATTTTAAATTTGGACGCGGCCAGCCTGCCTTCAGGGCGTTCAGCTCCCTGGGACCCGATCATGGAGAGAGAAAGCCAGGGAACTGTGGGGAGGAGTGCCGGCTCTGCTGGGAGCCACTGCCCACCTGCCCGGCGGGGTGGGGGCATGGGCGCTGTTCCGCCGCTCACCGGCCCTCTCGCCCGCAGCCGCATCTGGCCGTGGGAAGTAACGACTACTACATCTCCGTGTACTCTGTGGAGAAGCGCGTCAGATAGTGGGCACCCCAGCCCGCTGCCACCATGTGCATAGTGGGCCCGCCACGCTGCCCAGTGTCCGAGGACGCCCCGCCGTCTGTCTGTCTGTCTTCGCTGTCCTGCCCAGGAGCCAGGGCAGGAGCTCTAAGGGTCCGGGATGTGACAGTTGCTTCTCTGCTGAGACAAAGCTTCTGGGCCGGAGGACATAGTCCCCATACCCTTTCCACCCTCTTTTTCTCCTGAGGTCCTTAAAGGGAGAAACACTCCTTTTATTTCCCCAGTGATACAAGCATTAGCTCCATAGGAGCTCCGAGACGGAGCCACTTGGCCACGTGGAGGTACAGCCGGCTGTGGGGAAGGAGGCGACCGGGCGCCCCGCAGCCAAACTGCGGCTTGCCCATCCCCCATGGCACGACTTTGGATTCAAGCATCGGTCCCTTACCCCAGATCCACTCCCAGCAGGGGCCTGGGGCTTTGAGCAGGTGAGGCTGGTCTGTGTCTATCTGGCCACTGCCTGTGGCCGCAGGGCTCACTCTCCACAGGGCTGCTCCTCCGCAGCCCCGCGGCCTCCGCCTGTTCCCGTACAGGGGAGCGCACGTTGGTGTGCCCATGGCGTCCTGCCTGTGCTTGCACACGCACCACACGTGTGCCGTGTGGAGGGCAGGTGAGCCTGAGAGCACCTGTGGGTAACCTTGGCATGTCCAGCCCTGTGCCCCATGCACTGTGCAGCTGAAGGTTGGGTCTCATCGTGAACGACGCAGGAGAGTTCCTGGTGGTGGCTTTAGCGATGTTGGGGCGTCAGCACATGCCCATGTGCAGCAAGGGGGCCACGGGACAGGCCAGCCCCAGGAGGAACTGCAGAGTGTGCCCAGCAAGCGTAGACAGGCCTCTTGGAAAACAAAACACAACCACAATTATATTTTAAAAAGCATTTTTCATTTCCCTTGGGACTCAGGATTATTCCCAGGTAACTGACTGAGCTGGCTTACCTAGCTCTCACAACGGGCCGACAGCAGCAGGGCTGGGCCGAGGGCCCTGGGGAGAGCAGACCCCAGCTGCAGGTGGCACCCTGTCCCATGCATGGCCACAGGGGGCGCGGCCTGGCCAACAGGCAGGAATCTGCATTGGGTGGATGCACGGGATGCCCGTGCCCCCAGCAGGAGGACCCTGGGCTGGATTCCAGCCCTGTCTGTGGCCACCCCCACCATTCTGGGTGAGCAGGCGGCCAGGGTCAGGAAGGCGGTGGAGAGCCTGGCTCCCACAGCCGCCTGCCAGCTCTGCACTGCATGCCAGGCAGACGCCAGAACTGTCCTGAAGCTGAACCCCACCCACAGACACTGAGAGCGTCTGACCCACACCTAGCTGACACGCGGAGTGATTCACTCCACGCTCTAAGCTCATGTGCGATTCCGTTTGCTTTGAGACCAGCCCGCAGCATGGCTGTGTCTTCACACATCCGATGCGAAGATCCAATCATGAGGTTGACTGAGGCTTGAGAGAGCACAGCCTAAAGGTTCACTTATCTCTATTTATTTTACAAAATAATAATTGAAAAAGAGAAGGCAACACAGGATTGTGATGTGAAAGCAGAACAATGACAGACAAGCTATTAATAAAATACACACACGCGGAGTTGACTGGCCAACAGCTTTGTTTTAGGAACCAGCACAGCCCCCACGTGCACAGCGAGGGGCTCCACGCTGGGACACCTGGCGCGCTCGGCAAGGACAGGCTCCATCCTCGGGTGCCACCCCCACCCTGTGACCCAGTTGGTCTGAGAAAAGGCCTTGACTGGGGATCAAACCTACATGGGAAAGAGCCCCCTGACCCCAGACCGGGCTCCCACTGCCACTTCTTAAGTGACATGCGCCACCTCACCTTTAGAGCTCGGGAACAAGCCTCTGGGGGTGGCTGTGGGCGTCCAGTCCTGGCGTCGGGTCTGTCTCCCCAGTGTCCGCAGCTTCCTGGGGCCCCTTCCCATCCGCAAAGGCAGCGCAGCGCTCTCTCTGACCCTGGCCTGGGAAGGGGACCGTGTGGCCCACCTGGCCTCCAGGACTGTGTCCCTGATTGGGACTCTTAACCATCCTCATGCTGCACAGTCCCTCCGCCGTTTCTGAAAGGGCTTCTGTTCCTTGGTGGGACTCTGCAGCCCCGGGCCCCACCGACCTCACGACACTTCCCGAAGAGGGTGGGAATGTTCCTGAAGACACTGGTCAGGGCAGGTGAGGGCTCTGGATCATTCCTCAGGGGTGTGGCTTCCTGGAGAGGACGTGGGGACAGGTGCCCGTCACCTTCCTGTAATGGAAGTGGGTCCCGGGCATTAAGTGACTCGCCCAAAGCCATACACATTGGATAGTGGCAGGAACTGGGGCTCCAGCTTGGGCCTTTGGACCCCAAGGTCCTGCACAAAAGACCTTCATCCACCAGGGGGCTGCTGTGCGGGCAGCTCCTGAGGAAATGGCAATGCAACCCAAGAGGAAGTGGGCCGATCTCAGGAAGCTCATGGGTGCTCTGGCACATGGCAGAGGGAGATGCCATGCACACGTCCCCGAGGCCGGTGACCCGAGGCAGCCCTTCTGGGAGGGGCTCACTGGCCCCCTGGAAGAGTCCCACCTGCTGAGTGCTGGTCGGGGCCACCAGGGAGGGTTTTGGGCACTTGGTGGGGTGGTTCCAGCAGAAACACAGGCACCGGGGCTGCACAGGGCCTGGCCCCCAGGAAAGGCAGGAAGGCCTTAGAGGCTCCAGACACGGTCCCCAGGTATGCGGGAACTGTCCCAGCTGAGGGACGAGGGGCAGTCACCAGAGCTTGCGTGTGGAGGCCAGAGCACTGTGTCAGAGCCTCGGTGGACAGGCGGCACCAGGGGACAAACAGGGCCAGGGCTTGGAACCGCACAGGCCTCTGCCCCTGGGTCCCCACGTTAACGAAACCCCAGGTTAGCCTCCATGGCCATCGCAGCCACGTGGGCCAGGAAACAAATCACTCTCCCAGCTCGGGGGAGCCCCAGGCAGTGTCAGCAGGCTAGCAAGTTCCTGATGAGGGACCAGCAGAGGGGCTGTGTGGCCTGGCGTTCCACCCAACTTGGCTCATGGCCCCTCCTCCCCTTCAAAGCTGGTGATGGCAGGTGGGGTCCTCAGAGCCCATGCCAGCGCTGACTCTCTGCCCATCACCCTTTAAGGGCCCCATGACGACCCGGAGCCGTGCACAATCCATGCTGACCAGCGTCACTGGTGCACAGGCTCGCTGCAGCAGCTGCTCCAGTCCCCTTTGCTATGTGACAGTGCTCAGTTGCAGCTCCCAGGATTAGGGCTTGGACGTTCTGGGGGCTTCATTCTGCCAAGTACTCCCTCTGTCTACAAGGCACAGAAAAAAGACCCCCCACAAAGCAGGGTCCCGAATACCCATGGGGTGGGGTCCTCACCCAAACCGTAGTGGGTGGGCCAAGCGACAGAAGGGAGACAGCTACCAGGTTCTAGGTGTGGAACGGAGTGGGGAGGGCACAGTGCACCGCAGCTCGGCCACCAGCCCGCTCCAAGGTGGTGGGGGGGCAGCTGTCTCTATGGAAACCAGCGGTCTGAGCAGCTGGAAGTCCTGGATAAATTGGGTTTGTTTTAAACAAGAAGGATGCCCGGCATTTACGCGACTGTGCCCGGCATGCATCAGCAGAGAGGGTAATATTATTCCTATCGGCATCAATTTTTCTGTCACCAGGACTCGAGTACAAATAAGTGCTCATAAAAATGAAAAATGGACACGTGGTGGGAGCAGGCTGTGGGGGAGACGCCAGGGGCCACACCAGGCCAACTCGCCTCCAGGACTGTCCCTGCACCCCCGCGAAGGGGCAGGAGGGAGCCCAGCACCACACAGGGACAGCATGGAGAGGGGCAGCTGCTGCCTCGCAAGGGGGCATCTGGACTGGGCTGCTGGGAGAGGCCCCGCCCTGAGCGACCCCTGTGCCTGTCTGAGGAGCTCCCCAGGACCGTGCTCACCTGGTGCTGCCGCGCTCTTCAGGGCCTGGAGGCACCAAGAGTCCCACAGCAAAGACACGTGCTCCCGGCAGTGCAGCCCAGTGGCCATGTGTCCCTGCGGCTGTGAGCAGTTGCCCTCTGTGGCCAGTCCAGCCTCAGCACGGCCCGTAGAGCGAGTGCAGGAGGGGAATCAAGACAGGGCTGGGGACCACTGGGGCCTTGCTGGGGAGAGGCCACTTCTCTCGGGGAGTGGATGGGGAGGGGCCCTCGGGAGTCCTCGGTCCTTGCAGGTGGCCCCGCAAGCGGCTGGGGCTGGTCCATCCTCTGTCCTTAGCTCCCGCGCCAACTGGCTCCTGGGCGGTGCCTGGGGCACCCCACCCACTTCTCCTCCTCAGCAGCACCAGCCAGAAGAGAAGAAGCCCCTGGAAATCAATTCCAGCCCCAGGATCTGTTTCCTGGGGTGAAGGTCTCTTTTTGCTCCGCCTGGCAAGACTTGACCTCTTCCACTCGTGGGCGTGAGCTTCACAACCCAAGACGGGGCCAAGGATGTGCTCTGCCCTCCCCACCCACCTCCCCTGCAAGCCTGCACATCCTGGGAAGGGCCTCCTCTGAGAACCCCACCTGCCACTCCCCAGCCCCCTGGAGGGACCCGAGGTGGGTGGCATCCCCTCTGGTCCAGTAGAACCATCCAGAACCATGGCCGTGCCACATCTTCATGAGGAGAGTTTCTTCCTTCTCTCAAGGTGTCTGACTCCTGCCAGCCCTGCCCTGTGGTACAAACCAGCTCCTGGGCGGATATAGCCATAGCCCTGGGCTCCTGGAAGCTCAGCCCCTTCCAGGCTGCGGCCAGGAGGGTAAGGGAGTGGGTCAAGCAGTTTCTGCTGCCCCCGGGAAAGGGACCCACTCTCCATTCCTTGGGGGTGGGCCTGGCTGCAGCCTCCTCTAGACATCCAAGGCCCCAGCTGGCAGGAACCACCATGGCCTGTACTGGGCCTCTGTGCGCAGGGGCTGGCGTCTCCAGGATCAACAGCATTACAGAGCAGATGCCACCCTGACAGCCAGGAGAGCCTTCGGGGCCCCGCATCCTGTCATGGCCGCATCTCCAGGTGAGGAGTGGGCTTTGGGAGGCAGAGGGGCATCTCCATGGCCTTGAGGGAACTTCTCCTAGGCTCTCCCTTAACAGCTTCTGCCACACCCGAGCTGGGAGGTAGGGTCATGGGGTGAGATGCAGGGGCTGGGAGGCTTCTGCCCAGAGTCTCAGCCCAAGGGGCCTCCAGTGAGGCCGGCCCGCTGGTCGGCCCAGGAAACAGCAGCCCCAGGCCCCAACAGGGCCCTACAATGTGCAGTTGAGACAAGCAACCAAGAATCCAGGGCCCAGGGGGGGAGTCGGTTCATGGGCCCCTGAGCAGCCCCACTGTGTGCAGAACAGCTGGGAGGGACACGGAGATGGGCACCATCTCCATGCAGGGCCCTGGCCAGGCTGTGCCCCGAGAAGGAGGGACCTCGGGGCTAGGGCAGCCCCCGGCCCGCACTCTGAGCCCACTCCCCCAGCCGGCAGGCCCAGACCAGGCACCTCCGGCGACCAGCAGGCTAGGAGAGGACCCCACGCATAGGTTGCGGCCCTGGGGCCCTGCAAGGCATGGTGAGCCCAGCTCCACAGGGGAGGACAGCAAAGGCCAGTGGTAATACAGCCAGGACACCAGGACCCACATGGGGTTTTCTTTCTCTTCTGCTATTTACCAGACTTCATGGACTGGGCAAAAAACAAATAACGCACCAACAGTGAACATCCGGAAAGGAAATCTGGCCGATTCTATTCACGACAGCATCAAAAAGAAAAAAATACCTAGCAACAAATTTAACAAAGGAGGTGAAAGACCTGTACACCAACTACAAACGTAGCTGAAAGTAATCAGAGAAGGCCTATAAACAGAGGTGGGAAATGATCTTCCAACAAGTGGCGCTGGGACAGCCGGACTCTGACCTCACACCATATATGGAAACGAACTCAAAATGGGTCAACGACCTAAATCTAAGAGCTAGAAACTAAGCAGAAATGATAGAACTCCTAGAAAAAACCACAAGGGAAAATCTTCCTGACCTTGAGCTTGGTAATGGAGTCTGAGATTTGACACCTGAAGTGCATCCAGTAGGAGAAAAGAGAGCAAATCGGACTTTGTAAAAATGAAGTACTTTTGTGCCTCCAAAGATGTTATCCAGAATATGAAAAAGATGATCTACAGAAGAAATTGCCAGAGAAAATATTTGCAAATGACACAGTTGATAGGGGTTTAATATCCAGGACATATAAAGAGCTCCTCAAACACAGCCACCCAAAGACAACCAGATTCAGAAATGGGCAAAGGACCCAAACAGACATTTCTTCAAAGATGTTCAAATGGCCAGCAAGCCCGTGAAAAGATGCTTGAAGTCATTAGTCACCAGGGAGACACAGATCACAACACAGTGAGAGGCCCTTCACTCCCCCTGGGGTGGCCGGAGCCAGACGAAGACATGCCAGCCAGGAGGTGGTCCTCACCTGCACCAGGGCATGGACAAGCAGCCCCTGAGGAAAACAGCCTGGCCGCTCCACAAACAGCTAAGTACGGAGTGACCCGCAATTCCGCTCCTGAGATACACCCAAGAGCTGCATCCACCAGAAATCACGTGAGCTTTCCCAGCAGTGCCGCTCACAACAACCCAGAGGCAGAAACAGCCCCAACGCCTGTCAGCGGGTGGTGGGCGAGCAGTGTGGCCTGTCCACACAGCAGAGGGGATCCACGTCAAGGAGGAGGCTCACAGGCTCCGAGTGGATGGACATGGAAACACACTGAGTGAAAGAGGCCAGACAGAGGCCGCAAGGCACCCCACTGCCTCTTTACTGTGTATCCTGCACTGGTAACTCCAAGAAAACAGGCAGGAGACCGGGGCCAGAGGAGGAGGAGGGGATCAGTCACTTACTGGTGAAAGGCTGCTTTCTGTGATGCTGAGTGTGTTCTGGAACTGGATGGAGGCAGGGGCTGCGCAGAACAGTGAATGCACTAATGCCTCTGGGCTGTTGATGTTGGGATCGCCAGTTGTATGTGTATGAACTTCCCTCAATTAAAAAATGGCAAAAAGACAAAGTGACCCCGAGGACCATGGCCCAGGCTTTAACTGGGGCTCAGCTTGTAGGAAACAGAGTCTCTAAGTCCATGGGGATGCAGAACTCCACAGGGACAATAAGGCCAGCACTCAGAGGACGCGAAGGGCCCAGAGCTTCAGAGGGGACAGCCCAGGCCAGGCAGCCCCAGGGCCCTGCCGCAAGGCCCCCCTATCGCCAGCTCTGGAGGAAGCCACCTGGTGATGGGGATGGGAGCCCCCCCCCCCCCACCAGCCAGCCTGGGAGAGGTCCTGGCCCTCAGGTAAGCACAGAGCGTGGAGTCTGGAGGAAGACGGTCACAACATATTTGTCTCCATCCCCTGCTGCATGACAGTGCCCCTAACTCTGCGGGGACAGCAGTGGACAGTCATACAGCAGCTGGGGGTCAGGAATCCAGAGAGGCCAGGTGGGTTGGTTCTGGTTTCTCCTATGGGGTTGCTGTCACACGTCAGGATGAAGGCCCCTGTGCCCAGTGACCCAGTGTCAGGAGTGCCCGGCACCATTTCTGCCCTCGTCCAGCTCACTCTGACCAGCACTAGCCCAGGGGGGCGTGGGACGGCCCAAGGGCCTCTGGCAGCCCGGCTGCACTCTGCCCCACCCACCCATGGCTCCCCCACCGCAGGCCCCCTTCCTTTCCAGGCCTGAGACCAATGCACAGCCTCCAGGGCCTCTCCGTGGGGAAGAGCACCCTTCGGGGCCACCCACCTGCTCCAGAGGCAAGCCCTGCCTTCCCACCTTCCAGGTGAGGGTAGCCCTGTGTGCTGATACCGCTTGCTGGGATGCCTGGTAGGTACAAGAGATCGTGCGTGGTGCCTGGGGCCGCAGGTGCACCCCAGCGGAGTGTTCTGCACGCTGCGGCTGGCGGAGCCGCCCACGTGGCCCAGGGTCGCCCTGGCCCCAGACTGTCCTGCAGCGCCACCACGTGGCCACTACAGGGCTTGCCCTGCGCGACAGAGGCCGCCGAGGGCGCTACGCGAGGCTTCCGGAGGGCGAACGTCCCCGCGGCCCCCATCTGTTCTGCTTCCCAGGCCCCAGATGTGTCTCAACCTTGGACCCGCGTGGCCCAGCGCCCCGACTGGCCTGGGTCCCTAGAGGGTCACCAGCCTGCCCCACCTTCCCCAGCTGGTCCTAGGCCCCCGGCATGCGGCCCCTTCTGGCCCCCTGCACCCCCAGCTCCCCCAGAATGCCTGCTCTGGGGGCTCCCACCAGCCCACACCCCAGGGTGCCCATCCGCTGTGCCCCTGGCATGTCCCCACAGTGGGCATCACCAACATCCCTTCTGTGTCTTCAGCACCAGCATTTCCTGGGCTTGTCAGAGCCCTGGGAGTGTAACTGCATTCTTTCAGTCTTCCAGAATGTTCCTTGGCTCATCCAGAATTCACTGCCTCCTTAGTCGACCCTCAGGACCTGACCGGGACACTGACGTGGCACCCTCTGCCCATGTGTGAAAGCTGCACATGCCCCCAGGCCAGCCCCCAGCATGGCCTCCCCAGCTGGGCTGCCCGCTTCTGGAGTGAACCTTGAAGTAGTTCCAGAGTCATTCCAGATGACAGATGGGAGAGAGAAGGCCAGCTCAGGCACCAGAGGTGAGGCACTCACGGTGGTGTGTGGGCTGAACTGGGAGCCCGTCCGTCAGCTGCAGTCCCAGCTCCCGGACCTCTGCACAGGCTGCCTGGACACAGGGTCTTTGCGGAGGCAGTCGGGGTAAGGGAGTCATTAGGACCCTGATCAAGGATGTCCAGTGTTAGGAAAAGGGGAAACGTGGTAGGGACACGCGCACACAGAGGCCACGCGAAGCTGGGGGACAGCCAGACTAGAAGCTCCGGCCTGGCCTGGGAGGGAGTCGTTTTCTGACGTGTGAGCCACACAGGCTGTGCTCATTTGTCGCACACCCAGCAGCCGGGCGCAGTCTGCGAGAACGGGCCAGTTGTGGAGGCTGCTTCCTGGACTGCCGGCAGGAGCTGCTTTCTGGACGCCAGGCTCTGGGAGCCCAAGAGGGGCTGCCAGCAGGGCTCCCGGGAACAGCGGGGCGGCTGGCGATCTCCGCATGGGGGAGACGACGTGCTAAAATGACGAGCAAGGAGGGGGAACCCTTCTACAGTGCTGGTGGGACTGAAAGCAGCATGGAGGTTCCTCAAAAAACTAAAAATAGAAATACCATTTGACCCAGGAATCCCACTCGTAGGAATTTACCCTAAGAATGCAGGATCCCAGATTCAAAAAGACATATGCACCCCTATGTTTATCACAGCACTATTTACAATAGCCAAGAAATGGAAGCAACCTAAGTGTCCATCAGTAGAGGAATGGATAAAGAAGATGTGGTACATATACACAATGGAATATTATTCAGCCATAAGAAGAAAACAAATCTTACCATTTGGGACAACATGGATGGAGCTAGAGGGTATTATGCTCAGTGAAATAAGCCAGGTGGAGAAAGACAAGTATCAAATGATTTTACTCATCTGTGGAGTATAAGAACAAAGCAAAAATTGAAGGAACAAAACAGCAGCAGACTCACAGAACCCAAGAATGGACTAACAGTTTCCAAAAGGAAAGGGGTTGGGGAGGATGGGTGGGGAGGGAGGGAGAAGGGGAATAAGGGGCATTACGATTAGCACACATAATGTAGTGGGGGGGGGGGCACGGGGAAGGCTGTATAGCACAGAGAAGACAAGTAGTGATTCTATAGCATCTTACTACACTGATGCATAGTGACTATAATGGGGTATGTGGCAGGGACTTGATAATGGGGGAATCCAGTAACTACAATGTTGCTCATGCGACTGTATATTAATAATAACAGAATAAAAATAAATGAATAAATAAAATGACAAGCAAGGGGCTTGGGATTCGCAGTGCAGGGTAGAGTCAGAAAACACACAGGACGCCTATAAAGGAAAATCTTATTTCCTGCAGCAGGACTGCTGTATCTGCAAATCATACCCCCAGTTTTATCCTGTGGTTGTAGGGTTATAATGTAAATTGACTTCTCAGCCCCACCAGGTCAGAGCATCCGTGGGGGGGCTGGGGGGGTTGACAGGACTGCCCTTGGCCTACTCCGTAATCCCACTCAGCCTTGCCTGCCGACAGAGGCGACTCTCCTCCCATGGAGCCCACACCTGCAGCAATGACCTGCTAAGGGGAGCCCCATCTCCCCATGACACCACCCGTGACCCACCCCTGCCCCAGGCCGATAACCAGCAAGACTCCAGCTGACTCCAGGTGAGCGGAGCTCTGCCACGCCCCATGGCTGACTCAGAGTGGAAGCCGAGCCAGGCAGCCTGCTCTGGGTAGCTGGACCCAGCGCTCTGGGCCCGGCTGTTTGGTTTCATCTGAGACTCGCCGTAGCAGTTCGCCTCTTTGTGCTGGAAATGGGTGAGGTGCAGCCCCACTGAGCTGCCAGAAATTTCCCTGGCCTGATACAGAGGAAAGCCCCCAAGGGCTTAGGGAGCTAAGGACCCCACGGGGATTCAGGCACAGTCTGCTCCCTGAGGCTCTTGTGCCCCGAAGCACAGTCCCTTGGCAGAGACTCTAAAGGACCCCTGGATGAGGACCCCAGGTCCTTGGGAAGCTCTCTGAGGTCTACAGGCCAGGAACAATGGTATTAAAAGTTCCATCAAAGGTGGACGCCCCGATTTCTCCTTCAAGTCCCAGAGGGCAAAGCCCAGAGAGAGGAGCTGGGACTGTGGAAAAGGCAGCATATGGGAGAACTGCAGTGGACAGAGCTGGGGGGCCTCTGGCATCAGCCAGTGGGTCACGTGCCCCAGGAATGGAAGTGATGGTCTTGGAAAGTTTGGGTTGATCCTTAAGAAAAGCCCCAGATCTGGCAGCAGAGGTCTGACATGAAGCACCTAACAGAGTGGCCTGCCCGCCCTCCGCCCCCAGGCTGAGCCCCCCTCCTTCAGTGCCCAACCACTGCACATGCTCCAGTTACCGAACAAACACCCTCAAGCTTCCAGGCGTGAGAGCACCATTCACCCAGCTTACAGATCCGCAGCCGAGCCAGCGGGAAGGCTTTGCTGCTGAGTGGCGGCCGCTGGGGTGCCCCACTGGTGGGGCCAAACCTCGCTTTGCAGGACCATGTGCTCACACGGCTGGCAAGTGGTGCTGACTGGCAGTTCCCCTGCACACAGGACTGTCCAGGGTGCCTCTGACTTGGCAGCTGAGTTCCAACAGTGAGCTGCTCACCTCTTCTGATGGGATCTGGGAAGTCACAGAGCACCCCTGCTGCCTCGGGGAGCCTTGCCTTGGGTCAGCTGCTGGTGGCAAGCCAGACCCTGCAGGGGTTTTCCAGCTGCCAGCTTGCTCGATGGTGGTTTCATCGGGGTAATGTGGGCACCACCAGCAAAGCCCAGCAGAGGAAGGGGCTTCCTTTTCTGGCTCCAGCTTGCTTTTGTCATCTTCAGCGCAGCTGCCGGCCCACCAGCATGCAGGAGGCGTTTCAGTGGCATGTCCACCACTGCAGGCTGCTCCCTGCAGACCTCCCATCTGTCCCATGCCCCAGCAAGCTTCCCAGCCCCTGGGGGCAGTTCCTGTGGCCTCCATGGATCCCTTTGTGGGTTTCCTGGCCAACTGGTGGGCTCTCCTACAGGCTAATTCTCATCGCACTTCTGGAACCCACCTTCATTCAACCCAGGCGCAAGGTCCGAGGGCAGCCATGCCCTCTTCAGCCAAGTGTGGACCTAATGGTCAGGCAGCTAGGTCACCCTGGTGCTCAGAGGACCCCCGCAGGGATCTCTGGCTAATCAGTGTGTCCAGAATGAAATACACAGTCGGCCGCCCCAGAGTAGTGCCTGCCCTGAACAACAGAAAGAGGGCTGCTGGCCCAGAGCTGAATGAGCCGGCACAGCGGAGGTGACGGCCTGCCCGGCCCCCACTGCCCACTCACGGGCCCACCTGTGGTGTCTGTGGCCGCAGGGATGGAAACGCACGTGGGCTTCCTTTCACCAAGGCTCACCCGGCCACCATGACTTCTGGTCGACAGCACTGAACCCCCCAAATGGCACCATTCCCTGGGGGATGAGCCAGCCCCCTGACAGCAGCTTGGCTGATCGGGACCCCCCATCAGAGGGTAGTGACATGTGCCCAGGGGAAGAGACACTTGCTCTGGACATGGGTTTGCCTTCCTGCCTACAGCACGTGTACAGGCCGGTGTCCCCACAACACTGCTTCTGACCAAGGAAGGGGCGGCCCACGGGGCGGCACTCACCACGTACCCGCAGCCCGGGAGCCACTGCAGACTCAGGGTCAGCTGGGGCGACCGACAGGCCAGGTGCTATCTGTGGGATGCGGCAGACACCACCACCAGAGACCCCAGCCAGGACGTGTGGGTGGGAGCCAGAGTTATCCCGAAACCCCAGTGTCCCGGGAATGTTTCTTACCCCACGGGAGGGCAGTGCTGCCGCAGGGGCCACGCTGGGCAAATTCGGGCACTGACCGGCAGGCCAGGGGAGCCCAGGAAGGCCGTGGAAGATGTCATGGTAGCATTTCAGCAGACACAAGTCCAAAAGGTCATGCATAACACCACTAAACGCCGCTTTTGCGGTCAGCACTGGAGGGAGCAGAGGGCTGACCGGACAGGAGATCTCTGACCTGGGGAGGCTGTCTGCCCAGTTAACTTGCAAGGATCCCACCTAAATAGGGGATTGGAATTTTAGTCTTCATCTGCAGATGTGGGGACATTCTGGGAATGTACGTGAAATATGTCGTTTAGAACATTCCAGGCCCCACCGTCAGTGTATTCGTGCCGCCGTCGCAGAGGCCTTGGGGGCGGTGGATTCGAACCTGCCCTCGCCGCGCGGATCGCGTTCTGCGGCGCCTGGCTCCGCGCGGCCGCCGTAGCGGGGCGGGTCCGGACTATGGTGGCCGCGAGGGCGGAGGCCGGGGCGGCGGCGGGCCGGGCGCCATGGGCAACCTGTTCGGCCGCAAGAAGCAGAGCCGGGTCACGGAGCAGGACAAGGCCATCCTGGTGAGCGGCCGGGCCGCAAGCAGGCGGCCCGCCCCGGGCCTCGCGCAGCCGGTCGCGCCGGGACCCCGGCCTCGGAGGCGGCCCACGCTCGCGGCGCTCCGCCCGCGTCCCGGCCCCGCCGCCCGCCTGCGCTCCTCCCGGGAGGCGGCCCGTCGGTGCGGCGGCCTCCGGCCCGAGGCCTGGGGTGGCTGGCGGGGGACGAGGTCTTATTCCCGCCCCGGAGCCGGGGGCTGGGAGAGGCTCCGATCCCCGGCACCCCGCGGCCCGCGAGCCGGCAGGACTTGGGGCGGGTTCCCCCGCAGGCCCGGCTCCCCCCCGCAGCGCCGGCCCCGGGACCGCCGCCGCCACGGTGAGGCCTCGATGGTGTTCCTGCTTGGGGGACCCGGGCGTGAACTGTGGCTTCCGTGCGGAGGGCCGCGGCGCACCGGGAGGTGGCATGGGCAGAGTGTTCCGTGTTTGTAGGGAGGGGGAAGCGTCTGGAAGGAGAGAGCCCCGAACGAGCAGGGTTTACCCTTGCTCATGCTTTCCTTCCTGACTTTTCTGTAACAAGAACATGTTGTTTTTGTGCTGAGAAACGAATTCAAATGGCAGCTGGTTCTGTGGTCTTTCATTTTGGCGTCTGAGACCGCAGGCCATGAAAGTTCCTTAACCGAAGGTCCCCAGGTGAGAACCACCAGGCACGCTTGTCCCGAGGGAGGCTCGGCGCTGGCTGGGACTCCGCCGGAGGACGGGCCCTCGGCCCTCGGGAGGGAGGCCTGCTTAGGTCCACAGGACGAGGCGCTGCCGGGCCCTGCCCGCGCTCAGCCCGGTGGACAGCGTCTCTGGCCCAGCAGGAAGGCCCCAGCGTGATTCTCTCCTCTCTCCAAGGACTCACCTCTGGGTTTCTCTTCAGTTGGGTCTTTCTACTCGCAGAGGATTCACTTTGGTGGGGTCTGAACAGAAACAACATGGTTTAGAACAAATCATTGCCGGTATTTTGCTAGGATGAAAAGCTGATCCAAGAAACTCTAAGGCCCAGTGTGCAGTTCCGTCACCGCCGTCCCCACAGAGGGCAGCCTGGTCGGACCTGCGCTCTGTGCACAGCTGGCCAGGACCATTGCCCAGGGCGCGGGGGGCCATGGCCGGGTGGCGGGCAGAGCTGGGAAGACCCAGCACATGGGCCAGCCCCAGGGTCCCCGGGCCATGGAGCCGGGATAGTAGGGGCCTCCCATTGTCCCAAGGAGAGGACACACAGCTGTCACCAGGCCTGACCCACAGGGCGTTTGCTGTGCTAGGACAGACACCGCATAGAGCGTGGTGTGGGGGAGCCGTGGGACAGGCCCCTCAGACAGTGCCGACCGCAGCCGCACGGGGGGCAGTGCCGTGCTATGCGGGGTCTTTCGGATGTGCACACCCCTTGGCTGAGCTCGCTCAGTGACTGGCCCTAAAGACACGATCCTACTGGTGAGGAGCGCCCTGTGCCTGCCCCACTTCCCACAGCATCGTCTGAAACAGTGAAATGGGGGAGAAACATGAATGGCTTAAGCAAGGGTAGACTGAGGCATGTGAATGGCCCGCACACTTCCTGGGGCAGCACACAAGGCCCAGGGCTCTCGCCACGTGTAACCGCGCCACCCAAATGTGCACCTGGTGCCCACTCGGACACCACGACAATGACGGGAGCAAGGGAGCTAAACACATGAAGAAAATGGCTGAAGCCCATGGAGGCCAAGGCCGGGAGGGAAGGCCCCAGACCCTAGCCACACTGGGATGACTGTCACCAGCGGCCTCTTGTCCCTGAACCTTGGAGGCAGGGGCTTCAACCCTGACCTTCCCCCAGGGCACCCACTCCTCACAGACCTGGGGCAGGCTCACTCTGGTGGGCGCTGTGGGCATTGCAGGAGTGCCCAGCATCCCCTGGGCCCACCGGATGCCATGGCACCCCGAGTTCTGACAGCCAGGAACATCTCCCCACATTGCCCCGTGTGCCCTGGGGCCAGTCTCGTTTACACTGAGAACTCAGTTTCCAGGGTGCGCGTCCATGGGTGGCAGTCGGCAGCCTGGCTGGTGAGGGGGCCTCTGCTGAGCCCGTCCCCTCCAGACGGGCTGGCGAGGGGCCCGCACAGCACCAGCTCACTACTGACCCACAGCTGCCTCTTCCACAGCAACTGAAGCAGCAGCGAGACAGGCTGAAGCGGTACCAGAAGAGGGTCTCCCAGCAGCTGGAACAGGAGCGGGAGATCGCCCGGCAGCTCCTGCGGGAGGGCAGGAAGGAGTGAGTGGCCTGGGCAAGCCGTGCAGGGGCCAGGGGGTGCCGGGCCAGCCAGTGAACGTGCTACTGGCTCACCGCTCGGGTTCCCTCTGCAGACGGGCCAAACTGCTGCTCAAGAAGAAGCGGTACCGGGAGCAGCTTCTGGATAAGGCAGAAAACCAGATCGCCAGCCTGGAGGCCATGGTAGGCGGTACGGGGTGAGGCCAGGCCGCGTGGCAGCGTAGGAGCCCCCCAAAGGGCTGGAAGGAATCATCTTCCTTCCTTTACCCTCAGCTGGGGTCTGAGGAGCATGCCAGGCCTGACAGGGGAAGAGAATCTGATGGTAGCCTGCCCGCCTTAGGGGCTGGGAGCCCTTGGCTCTTGCAGGATCGTGGCTGGGGAGCTGGGTTGCTTCAGGGGGTGAGGGCAGACAGGGTCTGCTAGGTGCCTGGAGGGGTGCCAGCAGTCTGTAGCTCCCAGAGCGTGTCTGGCGTTCGGGCCCAAGTCTGCTTCTGCCGTCTTGCTAACCAGAGCTGCTCCTGAGCAGTCAGCCATGCCGAATTCCCTCCGGCCTCTTGTCAGGTCCCAGTAGTGGTGAGGGCAGGGTGGGAGGAGGGAGGGCAGAGCACAAGCTGGGGCCCAGAGCGCTGGTCCCAAATCCTGTTGGTGGGTGTGGGTGAGCAGGTGGAGGAGCTGGGCCCTGACCGTGCAGTCTCGGTCCACCCCAGGTCCAGAGCATCGAGTTCACCCAGATTGAAATGAAGGTGATGGAGGGACTGCAGCTGGGCAACGAGTGTCTGAATAAGATGCGCCAGGTAGGTCTTCATGGGCCTGGGGCCACGAGGCCAATGGAGCAGGGAAGGCTTGTCCCTGAGGCCACGCCTGCGTCCAGCCTGTCCCCCAGCAGGTGTTTGTGCGGGACGGGGAGCATGGGAAGCCAGTCACTTCTGGGAGAGGGTGACAGTCTAGCAGGGCAGACACAGGGATGTTGACCTGAAAGTGGGGTGATGGGCACACACTATAAGTTGGGTCCATGGGTGCTAACCTGACAACGGGAGTCTGGTTAGGGTGGGGGAGGATGTGGTGAACTAGTTGGGAGGGCTTCCTGGTGGAGGTGAACACAGCCTATCTCAGGATGCGGCAATCACAGGAGCACGGAGGTAGATGGTGAAAGGGGAGGTGAGGCCATGCACAGTGCCCACCTTGTCACTCCCAGTGAGTGAGTGGGTCATGCTGCGTCCCTGTGTCCATGTGGCAGTATATCTGCCAGTCAAGAAAACCCCCAAAAATCAAGTTGCCTGTCCAGAGGAAGTTCTATACTTTTTATTTATTTTTACCTGAAGCTGCTCAGGTTGGTTTGGGTGCCAAGTGGTGTGGTGACAAGGGCTGGCAGGAGCCGAGGAGTGCAGTGGACGGGCCTTGCCGAGGGCACAGCGATCAGAGAGGCGTCATTCCCACTTGGCCCGGCTTCACTTCAGCAGGAACAGAGGGGTGAGGCCTGTCCAGGTGGCCTTAACACAGGAGTTCTATTATCTGCCTCACTGATGAGACCCAAATGCTTTTACCTGGTCAGGTGATGTCCATAGAGGAAGTGGAGCGGATACTGGACGAGACCCAGGAGGCCGTGGAGTACCAGCGGGTAGGTGCCAGCGCCTTCCTCTAGCCAGTGGGTAGCCACCACCTTGGTGGCCGACAGCCATGCTCACATGGCTGCTGTTTGTCCTTCCTCCATGGGGCCCCTGTCCCTGCCCCGGCCCAGCTGTGTTCGTCACCTCAGGCCTTCCTTTTGCAGCAAATAGATGAGCTGCTAGCAGGAAGCTTCACTCAGGAGGATGAGGACGCCATCCTGGAGGAGCTGAACGCGATCACTCAGGTACTAGCCCCCCTCAGGCGACAGGACCTCCAAGACTGAGCAGTCGCTCAGCTGCCCCCCGAGGCCCCCTGTCACGCTCCCAGGCCGCAGCGAGTGCGTGGCCTGGGTCTCACCTGGGCACAGGCCTGGTTTGTGCCTTCTCTTCCTGAAGTGATGGTCGTTTGTGCTAAACCGACTGTCCTCCGTGTCTGGTGGGCTGACATGGCCTGGAAAGGGCTGTGAGCATGCAGCCCTCCCAGGAGCACCGCCAGTGGGGGCAGCGGCCTGTGCCCGTGCACTGCTGGCTCTGCCGGCCCCTCGGCTCCAGCCTCTCTGAGAACAGTATGCGGTTTTTGATCAGACAGGTGCTCTTTCCCCATCGTGGCCCACCACTCACCGTGGTACACAGGCCTGCACGCGTGAGTCCTGCTGGGCTGTCACGTCCAGTCCTGAGTCTGTGTCTGCTCCCTGGTGAGGCTGCCCCTGTCTCTGGGCCGCTGCCGCATTCCTGCTGGGCCCCCCCCCACCCCCCCCACCCCCCCCCCGCTGCAGGCTGGGCCAGGAGGAGCGGGCGCCGAGCAGTGCTGCTCACTGCGCTTTGGCAGCCCCCCCGCGGCTGTCTGCTGACCCGCTTCCTCCCGAGGTCCTAGCGCCCGTGTGCCGCCAGGGAAGGGCAGTGGGGAGCTAAGGTGCCAGGTGTAGCCCAGGAGGCAGCTGCAGTCGCTGGGACGGCCAGACCTGCCTCAGGCCCTCCCGAGGGCTGCCACTGCAGGAAGCCGTGGCTGAGGTGCCGCGGTGGCTCCCGGACCTTGATGCCAGAAGGATCTGGGCGCTGTCCTGGCGTGGCCCAGACTCTGAGCCAGGGCCTCCAGGGGAACCACCCTGTAGTGGCCACTGGGCCCCCTAGGTGACTCGAGTCTCAGAGGTGCTGGCAGCCAAGGAGCATGCCCTCAGGGCCTTGCACAGGAGGGCTCTTGTTCATTTAAAATCCTGCCGAGGATCCTCTCCTCTCCTGGGAAGGATGAGAGGGCCGCAGAGCTTGCACCTCACCTCACTGCTCCTGCCCTCTGTTTTTTACAGGAGCAAATAGAGCTACCGGAAGTCCCTTCAGAGCCCCTTCCGGAAAAGAAGCCAGGTACCCTCACATCCTGTCCTTGGGAAGCAGCGAGTTCTAGCACAAAGCAAACACCGGGGCCATGGGGTCCTGCCCTCCCTGCTCGGGCAAGGGTGGCACCCACCTCCCTGATGCAGGCACCAGCTCAGGCAGAGTGCGGGGCCTCGCCCTGGGGGCGGGAGGGTGAGTAACCTCATGAGAGGCGTGTCCGCAGTCAGAGCCAGGAAAGGGCCAGCGCAGCTCCCATCCAGGACCCGCTGTCCTGTAGGCATCCTGGCCCTGGGGCAGCTGTCCCTGTGGCATAACTTAACACCTGCCCTCAGAGGTGCTCCGCCGCGGCCCGGACCTGCCGTCTCTGATCCCTTCACGTCTGTCTGCTCCTCCTCCTGAGGCCCCCTCCCACCTGAGTGTGGGGACCGGCACCCGCCCCATGTGGCGGCCCCGCCCGCTTCACCCGGCACTGCGCAGCCCCTCCCGGGACACGGGGCCTGGCTCCTCGCCACCCCTGTCCTTCTCTAGCAGTGCCTCCTGTGGCTCCTTTGCTCTCAACAGACCTCTCTTTGTTTCTTCCACAGACAAAGTCCCCGTCAAGGCCAGACCCAGGCAGGCGGACTCAGTAGCAGCCTCATAACTCGACCCCCTTGCATGGGACAGGCCGGGGCTCCCCAAGGACAGGCCCCAGAGAGCGTGGGAGTGGCCAGCCCCGCCCGGGCTCCCAGGCGGCCTGTGGAACAGCTGCGCGTGGGCTCTGCCGTCGGGCGGCCCAGAGCGGTGCTCTCATTGCTGGACCAAAAGACCGCATTCAGACCCTTCAGCCAGACATGGCTCCTGAGGCCGTGTTCCCACAGGGGCCCCTGGGCCTGGTGTCAGCCACACTCCCGCTCGGACCTGCGAGGCTGCCCAGGCCACCTTCGGCGCAGCCTCCTCTCTGCTGGCGCACATCAGGCCCAGGGTCCCCTCACTTCCCTTATACACTTCTGCTCCCATCAGCTGGCAGGGGCTTCGGTTAAAGGGCCCAGCCTGGCCTGGCTTCCCGACATGCCCAGTTTCCACGTACATTCAGGGGTGGTAACCTCTGCTTCTGTGTTGGCTTCCGGGAGTGGTGGCCAGGAGAGGCGTGTCCTCCTGGGTTGACGACTACAGGAGCCCTGACCACCCCTCGTCACTCATGGGTCCCGTGAAGGGAGGCTCGGCTCTGCTGAGGAGGGGCTTCCAGGACAGCCAGCAGCACCCGTTCGGCTGTGGGACGCCCTTCAGCTGGGCTTAAGCTGCCAGAGACCCGGGACTCCCCTGAGCCGCCAGCGCCAGGCAGAGGCTGCAGAGGACGGGCATGGCTTCCCTGGAGCGCAGTTCTTTTGGACTTAGACAATCTCGCTGGGACCTTACTCCCAGCAGGAACACAAGGGGGCCCTCCTGGCCTCCAGGCCGTCAGCCACATATTAAAGTTGACGCCGCTCCTCTGCCTCATGGGTCTGTGGGGGCGCCAGGGCGGGTCTACTCTGGCTGCTCCCCTCTGGCATCCCTGAGACACACCCCTCAGCCCTCATGGGCACCCACTCAAGGGCACCTGCGGGGCAGACCCTGGGCTGGGGACCTGGGAGCACTGGAGGCCTCACTCTGCCTGGGTGGGCAGTCAGGCTGGGGCTCCAGCACTGAGTGGGCCCTGGGCCCTGGGCCCTGGTGGCCACCTCCAGGCATCGGCCTGCAACAGGGTACAGGGTGGCACACTGCCCCAGCCCCTTAGAGGGGATGCCAGCGGCTATCCCTGTTCGCCTGGCTTTGTGTGACTCCTGTGGCTGGTGGCCAGCCTCAGGCCCCTCAAGAGGGAGGGGTGTAGTCTGGTGCCTCTGGTAGGGGCTGGTTTACAGTCCTGATGCCCGGGTGGAAGTGAGAGAGGCGGGGCATCCCACCTAAGGGGGGCTCCACACCCTCTGCCTGGAGGCCGCAGTGGGCGGAGGGTGGAAGGGGCTGAGGGCAAGGTGGGCTTGCAGGGCCTCAGGCTGTGAGCACCCTCACCGGCTGCACTGCCGTCCTCAGCCAGGAGGGGCGCTCTGCCAGCTGTTTTCAGGGGTTCTGCAGGAAACAGTGCCAGCGTCAGCCTGCTGGGCCTAGCCCGCCTGGTGTCACTTGTTTTTGGTAACATGCCACCATCTGTCCCCAGGACGTGAGGTGGCCCCATGGGCAGTTTATAATCAACTAGGAGAACCGGAACGCCTCTCCAGCCAGCAACCCCATGCCTCTGTCCCTGGGTCCCTGGCCAGGGAAGGGTGTGGAGGGGGCCGGCAGCGTCCCCGGAGGGGGGGAGGTGCACACCCAGCCGCAGCCTCTCCAGACCCACCAGTATGGGGACTCCTTTCTCTATCTCTTCAGCCTGTGCCTTGGCGGCCCACCGACTGATGGTGTCGTGGCTGGGGCTGCGTGGTGGTGCCACCCAGCCTCCCGGTGAGCGCTTGGGGAGCCCGAACCCTGGGACGGGGACAAGGAGACCATCCCTTTGGAGCACAGGCTTCCTGACCCTCCCCTGGGGAACGGGGGTGGGGCAACTGGTCCTCACTGTCGGGAAGTTAGGTCACACCAATCCACCGTTTTCTCTTTACATGTTCATCCCATGGACCTAGGGAGTCTCTGCCCTGAAACCCAGCATGGCCTTGAGCTGACATCCAGACTCTGGCAGTGGAGGGCCTGGCTCGCAGGCCCCGGGGGCGAGTGAGAGTGTGTGTGTTTGTGTGTGCACAGGCGAGGGTGGGTCCCTCCTGCTGGGATGAATCCTGGTCCTCAAACAGCCACGCAACCCCGACCCAACTTCCTTCTGATCCTGGGGGCATGAGGACTTGTTGCCATCACAGAGAAGAATCGGCAGCAAACACTGGTGGCCACAGAGCTGGTGTCCTTCCCAAGAGCAGTGAGGGCTGGGGCAGCTGGAGGAGCAGGAAGCCATGCAGGGTGGATGGGAGGCATAAGTGGGGAGCCACGGGGCGCTACCTGACCAGAGGGACTTCCTGGGGAGCCAGCATAGACAGGACAGGCCAGGGTCATGGGGGAAAGGACTCACCTGGCTGAGGGCATGTTTGTCCTGGATATGGGCAGTGGGAAGGTGGGAAATTGGGGCACAGGGAACGGGGCTGTGGCACCACCTGGGGTGGAGGGGTCACCCTGGGCCTTGCTCCAGGCCCTGGGGTGGTAGTATGTGGGGGAGCAACATCCTGGAGCCCAGCCCACCCCAGGAGGGCATCTGCCCCCCGCCCCGCCCGGCCACACCGTGGTGTCTTCCGGCGATTCCCTCCACCCTCAGGGGGATGCGGGGACATCGTCATGACACTGGGGCTTTCTGCTGTGCCGTCGCCCCTTCCCATGGGAGGCCAGGAGCTGGGTCACTGGCTGTACCCCAAGGAGGCAGGGAGAACCCATCCTCTGCACATGTGTGGGGGCACTTGGCTGGCAGATGGGGCCGGGCCTGGCCTGGGGGAGCTGCCCCTGTGGGCCCGGGCTGGGCCTTGGCCGGTGAGGCATGTCACAGCCTGGGGCCTCCCCAGCGGACACCTGCACCCTCGGCCAAGGACGGCACCGTTGGCATGTCCCTCGCCCTTTCAGTGATCCTCAGCATCCTTCCAGCCCTGGGTTAGGGATCTCCGAGAGCAAATGGGAATACTCTAGATCTTTCTTCCTTATGATCTGGGTGCCCCCCGCCAATGAGCTTTCCTGAATGACCCCACCTTGTCTCTGGTGCCCAGCCCCCCCTGAGGGCCACCTCTGATGCTGGGGACCGTGGTGTCCGCCAAGGCATCTCTCTCCCTGTGATCTTGTGTGTTCCTGGGGAGCCAGGGAACTTGGAAGGAATGTTCTTTTCCACCTCCAGCTGAGGAAAAGGTGGGCTAGTCTTGGTTAGGCCGTCAAAGGGCGCGATCTCCGGTCTGGCTTTGGGTGAATGAGGCTTGCTTAGGAGGCAGGAGTTCTGAAGTGAACTCGAGAGCAAGGGCACAAAGGAAAAGCAAACAGGGAAGCCATGGACACCAGGCCCCAGATGGTGTCTGCACATCCTGAAGAGCCGTGGCTTCCCTTTGTGCTTTGAAAAGCTTCACTGAGATAGAATTCCTAACCCTATACCATACAATCCACCCACATAAAGTGTACAGTTCATCAATTTCCACAGTCATGCAACCATCACACAGACCTTTTTATGCCTGAGTAAAATTCCATCATAGAGAAAAATACCACATTTTATGTGTCTATTCATCACCTGATGGACATTTGAGTTGTTCCCACTTTTCGGCTATTATACATAATGCTCCTGTAAACATTCCTATGCGAGCTTCGTGTAGACACCGTCCCTCCTGGCTGTACACCAAGGCGTGGGGGCGGGGGTCACACGGTGACCCCGCGCTTAGTCACTTGAGAAATTGCCAGACTCTTTTCCACAGCGGCTGCACCACTTACGTTCCCCCGGCAGCGTGTGAAGTCCACACCCTGGGTGACACTGGCTCTTCTCTATCCTGGTTCCACCACCTTGTTGGAGAGAAGTGGCATCTCGTGGTCGTTTTGTTTGCACTTTATCCTAATGATGTCGAGCATCCTTTTGTGTGCCTGTCGGCCATTTATATGTATCTTCTTTTGAGAAAATATTTTGATCTTTCGCCAATTTTTTAACTAGGTTTTTTGTCTGAGTTTTAAGAGTGTCAGACATGAAATTGCAAAATTTTCCCCCCATTCTGTGGGTCGTCTTCACTTTTTGACAGTACCCTTTGATACACAAGCATTTTTAATCATGATGGTCCGGTTTATCCATTTTTTCTTCTGTTATTTGGACTTTTGGTGTCATGTCTGAGAAACCAGGACCTAATCCAGGGATATAAAGATTTATTTCTATGTTTTCTATTAAGAGTTTTATAGTTTTAGTTCTTATATGTAGGACTTTGATCCATTTCAGTTAATTTTTGTATTATGGTTAGATTGGTGATCCCACTTCATCCTTTCGCATATGGATATCCAATCGTCCCAGTATCATACTTGTTAAAAAGTTATTTCCCCATTGAATCCTTAGCCTCTTTGTCAAAAATCAATTAGCCATAAATATGACAATTTATTTCTGGACTCTCGATTCTATCCCATTTGTCTGTACGTCTATCCTTATATTCTCACTGTAGCTTTGTAGTAAGTTTTGAACTCAGCAAATGTAAATCCTATAACTTTGTTCATCTTTTTTGAGGTTGTTTTGGCTATTCTCAGTCCCTTGAATTTCCATAGGAATTTTAGAATCAACTAGTTTCTGAAAAGAAACCAGATTTTGATAGGGATTATATTGGATCTGTAGGTCAATTTAGGGAATAATGCCATCTTAGCAATATTAGGCCTTAAGACCTAGGAACACAGGTGTGTTTTCATGTGTTTAATTTCTTTCAACAAAGTTTTGTGGCTTTCAGAGTATAAGCTTTATATTTCTTTTGTTAAATTTATTACTAAGTATTTCTTTTGATGCTTTTGTAAATGGAAGTTTTTTTATTTTAATTTCAGATTATTCATTGCAAGTGTATTGGAATACAATTGCTTTTGGGGGGAATAGGTTTATTTTATTTTTTATTTTGCTATTATTAATATACAATTACATGAGCAACATTATGGTTACTAGACTCCCCCTATTATCAAGTCCCCACCATATACCCCATTGCAGTCACTGTCCATCAGCATAGAAGGATGTTATAGAATCACTACTTGCCTTCTCTGTGTTATACTGCCTTCCCCGTATCCCCCCACCCCACCCCCACACCCACTACTGTATGTGTGCTAATTGTAATAGCCCTTTTTCCCCCTTGTCCCTCCCTTCCCACCCATCCTCCCCAGTCCCTTTCCCTTTGGTAACTGTTAGTCCATTCTTGGGTTCTGTGAGTCCACTGGTGTTGTGTTCCTTCAGTTTTTTATTTGTTCTTATGCTCCACAGATGAGGGAAGTCATATGATACTTGTCTTTCTCCACCTGGCTTCTTTCACTGAGCATAATATCTCTAGCTCCATCCATGTTGTTGCAAATGGTAGGATTTGTTTTCTTCTTGTAGCTGAATAATATTCCATTGTGTATATGTACCACCTCTTCTTTATCCATTCATCTACTGATGGACACTTAGGTTGCTTCCATTTCTTGGCTATTGTAAATAGTGCTGCGATAAACATAGGGGTGCATCTGTCTTTTTCAAACTGGGCTGCTGCATTCTTAGGGTAAATTCCTAGGAGTGGAATTCCTGGGTCAAATGGTATTTCTATTTTGAGTTTTTTGAGGAACCTCCATACTGCTTTCCACAATGGTTGAACTAATTTACATTCCCACCAGCAGTGTAGGAGGGTTCCCTTTTCTCCACATCCTCGCCAACATTTGTTGTTGTCTGTCTTTTGGATGTTGGTCATCCTCACTGGTGTAAGGTGATATCTCATTGTGGTTTTAATTTGCATTTCTCTGATGATTAGCAATGTGGAGCATCTTTTCATGTGTCTGTTCTGACCGTTTTTTAATTGGCTTATTTGCTTTTTGTTTGTTGAGGTGTGTCAGCTCTTTATATAATTTGGATGTCAACCCTTTATCAGATGTCATTTATGAATATATTCTCCCATACTGTAGGATGTCTTTTTGTTCTACTGATGGTGTCCTTTGCTGTACAGAAGCTTTGCAGCTTGATATAGTCCCACTTGTTCATTTTTGCTTTTGTTTCCCTTGCCCGAGGAGATGTGTTCATGAAGAAGTTGCTCATATTTATGTCCAAGAGATTTTTGCCTATGTTTTTTTCTAAGAGTTTTATGGTTTCAAGACTTACATTCAGGTCTTTGATCCATTTTGAGTTTACCTTTGTGTATGGGGTTAGACAGTAGTCCATTTTCATTCTCTTACATGTAGCTGTCCCAGTTTTGCCAACACCAGCTGCTGAAGAGGCTGTCATCTCCCCATTGTATATCCATGGCTCCTTTATCGTATATTAATTGACAGTTGCTTTTTGTATATGGAGCTTGTATCCTGCAACCTGGCTGAATTTGTGTATTAGCTCTAGTAGGTTTTTAATGGAATCCTTAAGATTTTCTATATACAAGGCAATACCATGTACAATAGAGAAGGTTTTATTTCTTCCCAACCTGGATGCTTTTCATTCATTTCTTTGCCTAATTGCCCGACTAAAACATCTAGTACAATTTTGAATAGAAGTGGATATCTTCCCCTTAGATGTTTAGATGTTTCTACTCCACTCCCACCCCTAAAATCTTACGAACAGGAAAAACAAAGTCCATACAAACAGTTTTTCCTGCAAACTAAACCCATTTCTTTTTTCTTTTCTGTTCAATCCATAGCAGCACAGAGAGGCTTTGACTGAATTTGCCCAAAAGCACTGGCCACAGAAGGCAAGCAGACCTTGTGATCTGAACTAGCCAGATTGATAAGCTGCTAAAACAGAAAAATCAACATTCTCCTGAGGATTATAACAGACCCAGAGTCTACATAACATAACAGCCAAAATGTCTAATTTATGATCACAAATTACTAATATACAAGGAATCATGAAAATTGTGACCAATTTCCAGGGCAGAAGACAACAGATGCCAACTCTGAGATGATCCAGGACATGGATGGAATTATCAGACAAAACTTTAAAGCAGTTACTGTAACCATGTCACATAAGGTAAGTTAAACACACCTGAAACAAATGGTAAGTTAGAACTCAGCTGAGGAGTAGAAACTATTAAAAGAACAAAATGGCAATTTCAGAACTGAAAAATATAATACCAGAAACCTCAAAAAATCACTAAACAAGCCCAATAGCAGAACAGAATTGACCAAAGAAAGGTGCGGTGAACTTGAAGCTAGTTTTGACCAGCCTGGCTATTTCAGGTGGCAAGTTCCACTTGCCTTCTGTGGCCAGTGCTTCTGGTCAAATTAAAGATGC
Organism: Smutsia gigantea; assembly: GCA_032199065.1. Taxonomy (NCBI): domain Eukaryota; kingdom Metazoa; phylum Chordata; class Mammalia; order Pholidota; family Manidae; genus Smutsia; species Smutsia gigantea. Next base: position 208,006 of record JAVSCE010014156.1, read on the forward strand.
ATCTACAGAAATTATCCAATCTGGAGAAGAGAGAAACAATGGGTGAAAACCCTGAGCCTCAGGAACCTGTGGGGCCATATCAAAGAACTAATATATGTAACATTAAAATCCAAGAAGAGAATACAGAAAAAATTTTTGAAGAAATAATGGCTTAAAAGTTTCCACATTTGGTGAAAGACATTAGTTTACAGATTCAAGGAGCTCTGCGATCCCTAACCAAGAGAACTCCAAAAGAAAATCATGCCTAGAGACATCATAAATAAACCCCTAAAAACCAAAGGCAAAGAAAAAAATCTTGAAAGGTGCTCAGTTAAAATGAAATATGTACAGAGAACAACGATGTGTATGACTACAGATTTCTAATCAGAAACCACAGAGGCTAGAAAAGAGCAGAACCGTGTCTTTAACATAGCAGAAGAAAAAAGCTGTGAACCCACAGTTCAATATCTAGCAAAGAAATGCTCAGGAATGAAAGAAAAATAGACATTCTCAAATGAAGGAACACTAATAGAATTCATTCTGCAGACCTGTTGTAAAAGAAAATATTAAAAGATACTATTCAGGCTGCAGGGAAATGATACCAAGTGGAAATTTGTATCTTCAGGAATGAAGGAAGAACCGACATGGTAAATATACCAGTAAATAGGTAATATTTCCTTTTAAGTTTTTTAAAAGTATGTATGATTTTTGAAAGCAAAAATTATAGCAATGTCTGCTGGGATTTTCAATGTATATAAATGTATATGACAACTATAACATAAAGGGGGAAGACAGAGGAAGTTATATGGATGTATGGCCTCTACATTTCAGTTGAAATGGCACAACATTAATAAACTGAAAAGATAGGTATATATACTGAAATAATACATACCTAGTGTGACCATTAAAAAAATTAGATACAGCCAAATGTCAGTGGGTAAATTAAAGTGGAATATAAAAGGATTTTCAAATAATTCAGAAGAAGGCAAGAAAGAGGGAACAGAAGAGACAGACAAAAACAATAATATGGTAGACCTAAATTTGATGATATTAATAATTACATTAAATGTAAATGGTGTACACACACCAATTAAAGACAGAGATTATCAAATTGGAATTTAAAAATCACCTTACTATAGGCTGTCTACAAGAAGCCCACTTTAAATATGAAGACAGAGGTTGATAAAAAAGTAAAAGGAAGGAGAAAATACACCATAGAAACATAAACCTGCAGTGGTTCTATTAATATCAGACAATGTATATTTCAAAACAGTATCACCAGAGATAAAGAGGAACATTACATAATGATAAAGGATGACAATCCTGAACGACTCTCACCTAATAATAGAACTTCAACAAGCAGGAAGTACAAACTGAGAGAACTAAAGGACAGATAATCTCCTAGCGATGAGACACTCCCCCTTCAGTACATGGGAGACAGACAGAAGGTCCTTAAGGACGTGGCGGGCCTGAGTGGTGCCGAGCAGCTGGGCCTCACTCCTGTCCACAGACTCCACCGCCCAGCAGCAGGACATGGACATTCCGGCCAAGTGCACATGGAGCATTTGCCGAGACCTACCACGTTCTGGGCTGTAAAATAAACCTGAGCAAATTTAAAAGAATTGAAATCATGCAATGTATGTTTTTAATGAGATTACTCCTGAAATCAATAACAGATATCTGAAAAATCCACAAATATTAAATAATTCGTGGGTTAAAGAGGAAAATCACAAGGGAAATTCGAAAAGATGTTTAACTGAGTGAAAATGAAAATACAGCTTAATGTTTTGGAGCTAAAACAGTGCTTCTCCACGAAGGGAAATTTATAACATTAAATGATTATATTAAAAAAAGAAAGTCTCAAATCAATGATCTAAACTTTCACCTTAATTAATTAGAAAACAAACAAATTAAACCCAATGCAATCAGAACAAAGAAAATAAGAAATAGCAGAAGCCAAACTTAGAACAAAAATAACCTATGAAGCAAAAACTTGTTCTTTGAAGAGATCAATGAATTTGATTGACCTCGAGCTAAACTGATCAGCATAAAAAGAGAAGCTACAAATTACTTTAAGAATGAAAGAGGGAATATCACTACAGACCCTGTAAACGTTAAAAGGAAACATTACAATTTTATGCCCATAAATCCAACAGTTTAGATGAAATGGGCAAATTCCTCAAAAGACACCAACTACAAAAGTTCACACGAAAACACAAACGGAATAGCCATGTATCTATTGAAAGAAATTCTAGCAAACATTAGAGGAAGATTTTCCCAGTTCTACACAAACTCTTAGAGGAAGCGGACGAGGAGGGAACAGGTCTCAGTGCCCCACCAGGCCGACCTCACCCTGGCGCCAGGACCGCATGAGGTGCTCATAAGAAACTAGAGCTCAGGATCTGGAGCCTTGGTGCACGTACATGCGGGATCCCCAATGACACACTGGCAGACGGAGTCCAGCAATATGAAAAAAGGTGTTTTCATCCTGCAATGACCTGTTTACTCTGGGATAAATCAAATGGGGTTTATCTTGGAAATGGAAGATTGGTTCAGCCTTCAAATATCAATGTCATTCACCATAGCAACAGAGTAAAGAAAACCCTTACGACATCTCAGTAGATGTAGGAGAAGCATTTGGCAAAATTCAACATCAATTTATGATTACCAGAAACTTTCAGCAAATGAAGAATTAAAGGGAACTGGTTTACCTTTATTTTAAAAACCCCTACAGCGAACACCACACTGAATGGTGAAATGCTGAGCATTTTTCCTGTAAGACCCTCAAGAAAGCAAAGGGCAACTGCTCTTACCACTTCTCTTCAGCAGCACACTGGAGGCCCTGGTCAGGGTAACAAGCAGGACAGAGAAATCACACACCTGTCGGTAAAGAAGGAATAAAGCTTCCCTGTGGATAGACCACATGACTATGTACACAGAAGACCCCAAAGGAATCTGTAAGGAACTCAGAACTAATCAGTAAGTTCAGTGAGGTCACAGAGGGCTAGGTCAGTGCACACAATTCCACAGGTGTTTCTGTTTCCTAGCAATGAACATTAAAAACTGGAACTAAGATTTAAATACGGGAAGTCGACTCCCACTCCAGGCGGGATGGAATGGTACGTGGCAGGGCCCGAGCAACTGGTAAGAGCCATCTATTAAAGGTACTGGAAAGCTGCAGGAGCAGCAAAGGCGCACAGGGTAAGATGCCGCTGAGGGCTGACCTCCCGCAGGCGGCACCTGCCAGGCCGGCTTACTGACAGAGCTGCAGATCTGGGAGTGCCTGACCAGGACAAGTATGACTTAAGGGTTCATCTCCCCCCAAGACCTTGCAAACTTGGGAGATGTGGTGCCAAAGATCGGACATGGAAACCTCTGGAAATCGGGATGGATACCATCCTCGGTGCGGAGGAGACCAAGACCCAAAGGAGAGGCCATGGTGACACTGGGCACCTGGTGAGTGTTCTGGAGGAGCGAGCAGGGCCTTGGAGACAGACTCACCAACTCTGCAGCCATGCTTCACCTGTTACCAAAAACCGGCCCTTGCCGCCAACGTCAAATTCCAAAGCACAGCGACAAGGTTTTGAGGAAAGAGTTTAAAACTTGCCAGCAAATGCAAGAGTGGTAGGCTTGTGCCTTAAAGAACCACTGTCCCCCCGAAACAACAGCAGGTGGGATTTTTGAAGAAGACGTCCTGGCAGAGAGGCCGTGGGGTTCCTGACCAGACACATAAAGTAGCCACTTGCAAGGATCCAAGCAGATATTCTTGTGCCAATTCAGTTGCTTTTTGTTTTTCTTATCAGTTCCTCCTCAGCACCCTGGGGCAGGATGGCTTGGGTTCTGCAAAAGTCAGCTTCCTGTGTTCTCTCTGACCCTGAGACTCAGAACTAACAGGGAGAGCAAAGAGAAGCTGCCCCCTGTCAGTGGTCACAGGTTGGGGCTACTTGAGTTCATTTTCCAGTTAATGTTAAGTGTTGAATTTTAGACCCAGGGATTTAATTCCATTTTCCTCTGTCACACACTTAGCTCAGTGCAGCTGGGTGAAGGTGGTCAGCCTCCCTACAGGGAAAAGGTGGAATCTCAGCTGCTGGAACATATCTACAGGAAAACTTTTTTTTTTTTAAAGCTGGATAGTAAATGTTTCAGGAGATAGGATCTCTGCTATTGTACAGTGCCGTCTCTATGGAGACGCTGTGTAAACAAACAGGCATGGCTGTTTACTTTGTAAATAAAACTTTCTTTACAAAAACAGGCAGCTGACCCACAAGCTGTAGTTTGCTGACCCTGATGCAGTGCATCCAGTTTTCAGTCCCTGGTGACAGCTTTCAGTCCGAGGACCAGGCGACTGGAACCCGGGAGAAGCCCGCCCGGGGTGCTGGACCCACAGGGCTCTGGGTGTGGGCGTGACAGAAGGGAACTCGGGCAGATCTATGACCAGAATGTTGTGTTTTTTTTTAACCGGGAAAACAATGGAGGAGGTAGATTTAAAAATGGGGAATTACAGCAGAGAGCTGGAATCCGTAGAGACGAATATTTAAGACTCTCTGCAGAGCCCAGCACTTCCCCTAATGAATGAAGCTGCTCTGTGACCATAAGTGACCAAAGGACATTCCCACCCAAGAGTGGCAACGGGGGCCCAGGGACCCGCACAGGGTGGGGCTGGGGTGGGGATCCCCCTCAGGCTGAGCCTGTCCTACTCGGGTCCTGGGCCCCCCTCCTGTGTGCTCGCCTGGGGGTGGGGTGTCAGTGTCACATTTCCTCACCTAATGCCTAGCTGGAGACCAGCGTGGCTGGGGCTTGGTGAGGGACTCCTGTGCGGTGACGTCTCAGGGACCGCAAGGCTGCCATGCTGCACTGCGTGAGAACAGGCCCTCTGACTCTGGAACAACAGCTGCCCCCGCAGACGTCAGGCCTCGGGTGGGAGGGGCTGGGGAGGAAGGGTAGGCAGCTAGCAGTGATGCGAGGGCGCTGGGCCCAGGTGTCAGCGGCAGGCCCAGCAGCAGCCGCTGCTCCATGGACCGGGGGGCCCTTTGCCAGGTCTGGCTCAGGTAATCCGCCAAGTCTCTCCGACAAAGCCCATTTCTGCTGACATCTCCGGGCCCCTGACCGCCAGGACTGGCAGGTGCAGCTGCTGGGGCCCCCGGAGGGGAGAAGCCCCAGGAGTGGCCTGGCTTTGGCTGCCCCGTCCTGCAGGCTGGTGGGCAGACGCCTCAGGCAGGTTGCAGAGCCTGCCTCCTCTGGCTCCCAGCCACCACCTGGCAGCACAGTCCTCCCGCCAGGACCCCAGATGGTCTGGGCTCCCACCCAAAGCGTCTGCAGGCAGCAGGTCAGGACTTCCACTCACTCCACATGCCTGGGGAAGCTGCCCTATTTCCCCGCCTGGAGTTCTGGGGTTCAGGGCCTCCTTACAGACACACCAGTTCACACACCAGCCACCCTCTTCAGCCCATGGGGCTGTGTCCTAAAGGCGCACAGGAATTGCTCAACCCAGGAATATAGTTGTGGTGGTCCTTGCTGCTTCTGGAACTCTGTCTGGGCTGGACTGGGTCCAGGGAGTCCCTCATTTAGCTAGGGGAGCCCAGTTTTGGTTAAAAGACTCCAGGAGGAAGCCAAGTGTGGGCTGCTTGGCCTCCATGATGTCTCGCAGGCTCACTCCCCTGACAGAGTTCTGAAATAAAGATGATAGAAAAGTCAGGTTCCTTTAAAAGATTCCATACATAGAAAAAGATGCTCAGTGTCCTCAGGTATTAGAGGAATGCAAATCAAACCACAGCGAGCACCACTTCCCACCTACTAGGATGGCCAGACTTTTTTAAGAAGAAAAAAGAAAAGAGTTGGTGAGGACGTGGAGAAATCGGAGCCCGTGCGCGTTGCTGGCAGGGATGTAGACAGGGCACTTGCTGGGGAAAACAGCTGTTCTTCAGGACTGAACAAAATCACCATGTGACCTAGCAATCCCACTCCCAGAGATGCACCCACAGGAGTTGAAAGCAGGTGTTCACACGAGAACTCACACCACGGATGTGCACAGCAGCACTAGTTACGGCCACCAAGAGGCGACGGCTAAGCATCAGTCGCCAGTGAGCCAGCGAGCAAACAGTGGGCTGTGGGACAAGGGAACAGTACCCCGCCACAGAAAGGAATGCAGTTCTTTCACACGCTTGCATCGTGGATGAATGAGGTGAGCCAGAGACGAGGCCACATGTTGTACGGTGCCATTTATGCAAAATGTCCAGTTAGGCAAATCCGTAGAGACAGTAGATGGGTGGGGCCAGGGCTGTGGGAAGGGGGACTGACTGCTACTGGAGACAGGTTTCCTTTTGGGGGAATGAATGTTTTAGAACTGGACAGAGGTAGCAGCTGGACAGCATTGTGAGTGTACTAAATGCCACTGAATTATATACTTTCAAATGGTTAATTTTATGTTATGTGAATTTTTCCCCAATTTTGTAAAAAGATGTCCTAGAGCCCTTTGCGAAAGCAAGCCATTTTCCTCGTAGAGTCAGTTACCTGGCTGACATCCCTCCCCACGTTCCCTCTGCAGGTTCTGGGCAGTGTCTGCGCTGAGCTGACAGGCAGACCCGCCCACACATATTGCCTTTTTTTCCCTTCTGGTCTGTGAGAGGGGCTTCCCCACTTCCGTTGAGGGGACAGGATCGGAAGTGGTCAGGGGCTTTTCCTGGACCCACCCGTCCTAGGAGAGCTCTCGGCCCACAGACTCTGTGCCCTTGCAGCCAGCTGCCAACTGCCCGGATGTAGGGGCAAGCCCCAGGACTGCCACCACCCGCTCCTCTCCCTGCAGCCTGTTCAGCCCCGCTGTCCTCTAGGACGCTCGGCACATTCCGGACACGGCCTCTCCACGCCTGGGTACCGCTCCCTGCACTTGCCACGCATCCACGTCACCTTCCTGGGCCGTCCACCAGGTGGCAGCGAAGGCTCCCCGATGTGGAGTCCCTGCCCACCCGCCCAGGCCTGCGATGCAGGGCCATTTCAGCCTCAGGACAAAGCTTATCGGTAGACCCAAATGCCCGTGCGTCCTCAGCCCCCTGCCTACCTCTGACGAGGCAGAGCTTCAGGCTGGATGCATGAGGGCAGACGCCTCATCTGCTGGGTTGTCCTACAGCTGACCCTCGCCAGCAGACCGGCTGTGCCTCCGAACCGCTTGCGAATCACCACGTCAGCTTCCCTGGAAAGCTGCACTGAGAGCCCACGGCTTTCCAACAGGGAGCCTGTGTCCTTGCTGGGAGAGCCTGCCACTCACTTTCCTGATCTGAATCAAGGTCACTGGGGTTTTCCCAGTGGGAACTCCACAAGCTGAAGAATGGAGGAAAATTACAGCCAAATCCAACACCACCAGCCCTAGGGGCTCTGCAAACCCAATCCTGAGGCTGCACAAAGGGCTCTGTTGGCTCCTGCATGCAGAGAAAAATCTCAAAATCGAGGTGAGAATTAACAGCAGATTCCAGGCCAAGCTGCCACGTCTGTGCAGGGGCCTGGTCTTCGTCCTCACGGACCACCACTCTGCAGAGGTTGCCGGCAGTCAACGTCTGCTTGGACTGGGGATTAGATGTCACCCAGATCTGTGTAAGTTGTTTGTCCCCATGGATGGAATATTCTTTTCATCTGGACTGCTGGAAACAGCTGAAGTTTTCCATAAACCTGAATAAATGTCCATTTCTTCCAACTTTTGAGGAAATAAGAGCCTAATGCTGCAATGATGGTCCCAGGCCCAGCACCCAGTGTCTCGGCCAGACCCCTGCCCAGCCATCGCCAGCCAACTCCCGCCCAGCCCCCACTGGAGGGCGGCCCTGTGCCTCGGTCTGGTCGCAGCAGCCCGGATGGGGGCCCAGCAGCTCTCCACGAGGTCCTGCCCCTCCAGCTTCTGTACCCCTGGCTCCAGGAGCTGGTAGCCAGACAAATGTGCTCCATCCCCATGGTGTCCTCCCGGCAGCCCGGCTGGCCTCTCCGGGTCTGGTCTCCTCCCTGTCCTTTTATCAGAGTCCTTCTGGCACATTCTGAGCTGCAGAAGGGGATGAAGGTAGTCATGTGCTACTTGAAGAGGACAGGACCTCACGTTTCTTGAGTGCCCACCACCAGCCGGGTCACCCTGCCTGTGGGACATAGAGCTGCCCACTGGCTGACGCTGTGTGAACGAACATCTGGGCACCGGGATGACATCTTCCCATCAGAGCAGCCCAGGCATCCTCAGTTCCCAAATACACAAGAATTGGGGAGGCCTGAGTGCCAGGGAAAGTGGAGAAGGGAGAGCCAGTGCATGGCGGATCTGACCTGATCCCTTCCCACCCCCAGGGGAACTCTCACGGAATGGGAGATGCCCCCCTGCGTCAGGACCCTTGACAGGAAGGTGACAAGGTGGGTGGCTCCAGATGCCCATCTCATATGCAGCAACTGGCACAGTGGGGGCATGCTTCCCTCCCCTGAGACCTGCTCATGCCTGGGGACCAAGGGCATCCAGCAGGGCTCTCTGTGCTCTGGCTGTGTTGACAAGCCAGCCGACTCTAAGGGGAAAGAAACATCAGCCCAACATCCAACTGTTGCTTTGCACAATGTCGGTAGGGGGCAGCTCCGTGATCCACAGCCCAGGCTCCATCAGCTTCAAAGTCCTTCCTCTGGAACGGTGGATTCCAAGTGGGGCTTTAGGATCTGCAGCAAGAAGAGAAAGTCAGGCTTCAGTGCTGAAGACAACATTTTAAAATCTGGCTTTAAATAAATATGGAATAAAAACGAGCGCAGGGCCTCCAGCAGCTGAAATTAGAAGCAGGTGCCCTGGGCAGGGAGCCCCTGTGCTCAGGAGAGGCAGCATGGCAGAGCCCACAGCGTGCCCCTTAGGAGCTGGCGGTCACAGGCACAGGCCTGTGCCTCCCATCGGGAGGGACCCGCGGGCGCAGAGGGCCTGTTTTCCAGCGCGTCCTCTTGGTTCAGAGTCCAGAGATCAGATTTCCTCTCCAAAAATGCTTTTCGGGTCACTTTCAAGGCAACAAAAGTCATTTAAGAGGCAGAGTGATAGGAAAACAAAGACGACATTTCAGGGGTAAATGGAGAGTCGTCACGTTGCCTGTGAAAGCCACCGGTCTTTCCCCATCCTTCCTGGGCAAACTGAGTGACTGCCCGGGCCCTGGCCCCTGGGAGCCGCCAGGCCGGGCACCGCCCTCCACCCCGCACGGCCAGAGTGCTCTGACCCGTGCCCCCTCACCTCTGTAAAGCCCTGCTCTGATGGAGGCCACTAGCACAGGGCTGGCTCTAGGTTCCCTCCACACCCGGCTCCACGCTCGCAGCCCTGCTCACTGGAGACCGTGCGGCAAGCGAGGTGTGCATGTGAGGGGGAGAGGGAGTGCGATGCGGGGTGGGTTCCCCTGCTCTCCGCCTTCTTTGCCCCCCTCCAGAACCCCTCCCCATCCCGCATGTGGCCTTGGCCAGTAGCTGGGCTGCCCTGCGCCCCCCACCCAGCCCTCTGTGCCCAGCTCAAGACGCACAGGTAGTCAGCGGGTTGGAGGCATCCGTCCTCGGACCAGCCTTCTCTGCCCCACCTGGGCTCGCAGGTGGCCCAGGGCAGGGGGCTCTGTAGGTACACCTGCCTGAGCTATTTAAATCTGCGTTGTCAGTTAATGTATTCCAATAAGCAAGTGGGTGCCCCAGCCAGTAGACGCAGGATGACGCTGAGGTGGAGCCGGGAGAAGCACCCAGTGAGGCTGAGCTCGCTGGCACCCCTGCGCTCCCCCCCGCACCTCCCACGGGCGCCTGGAGTCACACTGGATTATGTAAGGGGGCTGCTTGCTGGGGAGCCTCTCCTGGCCTGCCATCCCTCCAGAGAAAGCCCACAGGCCGTTCAGGAGCCTCTAAGGGAGGCCCCAGCGAGCCGGAACTTTCTAGGCGGCCTTGGCTAGAGGGCTGAGGCAGGACCTCTTAACAATGGGCCCCCAGGAGGCCGGGCCCCTGCTGGGCTCCTGGCTGCCCCCCAGGCCTCTCCTGGCAGTGCCCCCACCTTCTGCCGGGTAGTGCCCTTGGGCCATGTTCCTCTCAAGGGTGGGCAGGTTTTCGGGAAAGGGTGAATGGGACTGAAGTCCGCCTGCAGAGGAGGGAGGGCGCAGCGGTGGGGTCCAGGGAGCGGAAGGCGCTCCCCTTCAGACCTGTGGGCCAAGCAGGGCCTTGTGCCGAGGCTGAGAGTGACTTCCTTGATAAAAATTTTAGGGCAATTGTGGATTTATGCAGTCATCACAGAGATAGATGTCCCCTCCCAGTTCTGCTCAGTAACAGCTCTGTGTGCTGCACTGTCACACTAAGGAAACAATATGGATTCACTATGGCCAACTGAAGCCCCCGCTTCCCTGGTTTACATGTAACCCCCTTCTCCTGCTCTGGGATCTGCTCCCGGGGCCCGCTGGGCATCTGGTCCTCTGGCTTGTCACGGACGGCCCCGGCAGTCTGAAGAGCGCTGGGCAGCGATTCTGAGTCCTTTCCCTCTGTCGGGGAGCCGCCTGATGTTTCTCCCACGGGGGGCCGGGCTTGTGAGCTTGGCAGGGGAAGCGCCACCCTCGCCACAGCTGCGTGTGGTCACGTGCCTCCCGCTGCTGGCGCGGCTGCGCTGGCCCGGCTGTGGTGTGCCTGCCGTGCCTCCACTCGTCACCCTCTCACCCACCATCCTGCGCTCTCAGGAAGTCGCCGTACCCGGCCCACACCAGAGGGCTGGGAGTCTTCTAAAAGGCAGCCTTTCTAGGTGGCATTTGGGTGCTCTCTAGAAATGTCCCGCCTAGTCACTAACGATAAATCTAAAACAGGCAGGGCTCGGCATGGGCCTGGTACTGCTTCCCCAGCTCCTCCCAACTTTTGCAGCAGTGGCCACTACCCGCCTCCATGTGCAGGTGGGGCTCCCAGACACCCCACTGGGCCGCTGGCGCCCAAGTGCCTGGCCTCCTCCATTCTGTGCCCACTCCCTCAATGGCAAACCCAGCTGGTAGGTACCCGGCCTCACCCCGTGGCAGGAAGCGGGGCTCTGCCTTCTACACTGGACAAAGCCAGGGTGCTGGCGGCCACGGAGGGGACCCTCCTGCTGGCAAGAGGCAGGGCTCCGCTAGCCCGTGGGCTTCAGGCTCCAGGTGCCATTTCTTACCCATGATGCTGACAGTCGTGGAGAAGGTGAGCCTGGCTGGGAACCAGGAAAACAACTCGGGGCACAAATGGGATGGCTTTGCCCTGGGACCCTGGCAGGGGGCTGGTTGCCCATAGCACCTGGCATGGCAGGAGGAAGCAGGGAAGGCCAGAGAGGACGGGGGAGACGAGGCCCTGGTCCAGAAGCCCATCCAAAGAGGGCCTCATGCCTCCTGTGTCTCCTGCTCTGGAACTTTCTGGTTACCAGTTACAAGTGCTTTCATCCAGAAAGGAGAAAAGGAATTCTGATAGGATTCTTCTCTTAAGACAGGGAAGCTTCCGGGGAGGTGGGAGGGCACAGCGCCCTGGATAGGCACAGAATTTCCCTGTGATCCAAGACAAACCACCACCTGGGGCAAAGCTCGGCTGAAACCAGGTTAGGCTGGTCAAAAAGAGAGCTGATTTTGCTGGGTGGCCACCCCAGAAAGGGTGCCTTCTGTTTAGCAAAAATTCACAATCCTTGCGCCGGCTTTGCCAGGAGAACAGCTTGCTTGAAAAGCAAAGGCTGTCATCCTGTAATTAAATCTTGAGACCCCCCTCCCTACGTGACGTTGAGATGAAGCCACTTACATAACACAACTAAAAATAAGCTGAAGAAGATGCACTTTTATTCTCCCTGCTTCCAGCCCTTCTCCCCAGGGCTGCCAGGCCAGCCAGCTGACCTGGGGTCAGTGTTGGCAGCTCTGTGTGGCCCTAGATCCTCGCCTCTGACCCCGGCTCAGCACCCTGCATGTTTGAGGGCCCATTGCCAGTGCACAGGGCAAGGGACCCTCTGCCTCAGAGCTGGGGTACTGAAGGTCACCATGGCTACATGCCTCACCAGTCCTGGGAACCGCAGAGGTGACGACTGGCTATCAGAAATGACACCAAAACCAGCAGTTCTTGGAGACTCAAGCTGCCCCTTCCTCCTGCCCCAGGAGAGGAGGGACACCACCCTGGTCCCTGGGTCAGGCCTGGGATGCTGCACTTTCATCACACCTCTTGCAGGAGGTGATAAGAGCAAAGCTTCTCCATGAGGACGATGGTTCTCTTGCTGGCCCTGGAGGGGATGGTCCAGACCCCAAGTCTGGGCAGGGCTCTCTCAGTTGCCGACTTCCAACCTCCGTCACTAGATCCACTAGTTCCAGTATGTCACTAGATCCCACGGTCCCAGCACTCTGAGTTGAGGGGAGAAGGAACCGGGTAGGTTTGTAAGGAGCTCTGAACAGCTCCAGGGTAATTAAAAGGTGCCAGACAAGCATGCCTCCCTGGTTCCCAGGAGCCTGTGCAGGGCTGACTTCTCAACACCCAGGCCACTGACTGGCCTTGTCCACCGAATGGGCCCTGAGTCCTTACCCTTGGCATGCAGCCCCCACCCCAGACACTGCCACCATTCAAAGGAGCTTCCACATAAGCCTCAGAGTACACTAGTGGTCTTGTGGCCTGGGGCTCAGACCTCCTTTCTGCTGAAGGGGATGCTGGTGGGTCAGGGAAGCTGCTGGGCAGGACGCTGACTTTCCTCCCTCTGTTTTCCACACCTATGTGTACTGTTCCGATGCTCTGCTCCATGCCTGCCATCGACAGTGTGTGTTCCTGGGCAGCTCTCACGTCCACTGGTAGAAGGTGCTCTGTGAATGCTCTTCTGATGATGGCTTCCCTCCCAGCTGCTCACCTCCTGCCCAGCGGCAGGCAGAGGAAGCAGGCCTGGGATAAGACTGCAGAGCCATTTGTGCCCTGGGAAGAAAGGGCGGGCTCTGGGTGGCTCCCCTGCGCTAGCCAACACCAAATGTGGGCGTTCTTTGGGCAGGAGGAGGGTGCTCACCAACAGGACCTTCTAGAGGGCGGAGCAAGGCTCGGGATCATGGACGCGCTCCTGGAGGGGCCGCTCTCCCTCCTCTACTGTCTCGCGGCTGATGCGAGCAGACAGCCCGAGGAGTTCTGTGCAGGCCGGTTCCCATCCTGGGGTGATGAGACCCCTTTTCTTCCTGCTGCCTTCCCGTCATGCTTCTGGTTCCGGCCACCCACCCCCCTTTGGACAAGTACACTCTCCCTAGCCCCCACCCAGATCCATTTTGGCCTGTGACCCTGTTCAGGTCAGCCCAGAATTGGCAGGATGAAAGTGTGCACCACAGCCAGCCAGCATAAAGGACAGGGACGTGGGGAGGTGGGCGGTCCGGACCTCCTGCTTGTGGGCCAGCAGACGCCCTCACTATGCCCATTCTTTCTGTCACTTGCAACCAAATGAATCTCAGGAACTGCATACACAGGGATCCATCTTAAAACACTGCCAGCAGTAAAGAAAAAGGAAGAAGCCAGGGCCAGTAGAGGGAAGGAAATAAACTAAAAAGGATCTGTCTGTGAAGGAAGGCTCGCGGTTAGGAGGGAGGCGATGCTTCCCGAATACCACTGTCTGAGTCTCTGCGGCCACATGAGGCTGAGCACGGTCCGTCCCGGCCACAGACGCTGCCGCTTCCGGACCGTCTCGGTTCCTTGCGGTCTGTCGGGGGGTCCTCCCGGTGTCCTGCGGGTCTGATTCCCTGGGCGCCCGCACTTGAAGGGATAAACGACAGGCTGTTGGGACGGGAAGGGGTCGGGGTGCTGAGGATGAGTGTCGGTCTTAAAGGGAAACACTCAGATCTGGCGCTCTCCGCGGAAAGCAAACACCGAAGCCCGGTGTGCCTGCGGAGGCCTTCGGAGTCCAGGCAGCTCTGCCTCTACCCGGGCTTCCCACCCACCGCGCCCGCCTGCCCGAGGAAACTCCTCTGGGCGGGCCCTTCGCCGCCGCGAGGGTCCGCTCCTGACCCGCGGGTAGCCCCGCCGTCCTCCGGGCCCTCCCCTCCCGGGTCCGCCCAGGTCCTTCCAGGGCCCGCCCCTGCCTCCCGAGAAGGCCGGCCGGGATCGCCGCCGCCTCGCATACTCACCGGCCGCGCCGGAGCCCGGGCAGCGCGCCGGCCTCTCCTCCTCCCTAGCCAAACCCGCGCGGCCGGCGTCCCAGCGCCCAGGGAGCCTCCCGCCTGGCGCCAGCCCGCGACACCGCCGCCCTCGCGGCAGCAGCGCCCAGGCCCGGCCACCCCGCCTCCCCACTGTGCGCAGAGCCGCCCCCACGCGCGCCTGCCGCCGGAGCCCCCACTCCCCACCTCCGTGCCTTCTTCCTGCGCTGCCCGCCCCCGCCACGCCGCCCCCGGCCCGGCTGTCGCCGGCCCCTCAGCCTGTTCCCAGGGTCCCAGCCCGCGCCGCTCCTCCGCCTCCTCGCCCGCGACCGACATTGCCGCCAGCCAATCGCTGCCCGGTGTCGGCCCACGGGCCCCGCCCCCGGCCCCCGACTCCCGAAACCACCAATAGGAAGGGCGGTGCGGGGGCGGGGCCTGTCGGTTGCCTGGCAGCGGCGGTGCTGGCTGGGGGCGGGCGGCCGGGGGCGCGAACCGGGCGCGGCGGGGGCGGGGCACTCGGGGGCGGGGCCTCCGGGGCGGGGCATGCGCGGCTATAAAGGCGGCTGCCGGCGGGGCGCCGCGATCCAGGTTCGTTC
>JAVSCE010014157.1:0-24079 GCA_032199065.1 Smutsia gigantea
ATGTTAGGTTTTTTGCATGCATAATTTTGCAGATCCTCACATCAGCACTACAAGATGACATTTTTATCCCCATTTGGCTGATGATAAGGATTGGGTTGAGAGGTCAGTTAATTGCCCTGGGTTACATGGGAAATAAATTCCAGAGGCAGGATTCAAACTCAAATCATCTTTGATTTTGAAACTCATTGTCATTCCGCTTCTGGATGTTGCCTCTTACTGAGATAGGGAGGCAGCAGGGAATCACCCCTACCCAGTTGAGTAGAGTGTGGATCCCTGAAAAAGGGCAAAGCCTTACTAAGGCTTCAGGAATGTAGAGGAAAAACAGGATGCTTGAGGTTGAAACACTGTAACAATGTACATAGAAGTCAACCCCCTCAACCACCCACACCCAGTGATATGGAACAGCTTGCTGACCATAGTCACGTAGGCACATTAGTTTAAAATAAGGGTAACCTTTAATGGGATTGGTTAAAACATAAATTCTAGCTAAACCTATAGAAAACAGACAGCTCTCACTGCAACAGGCATAAAATCCAAGATGTTGAGACCCCAAGCATCAGCCTTGACCCTCCCAGCACCTGTGGGGAGTTCCATACTTCCTTTTATCCTAAATAAAACTTTCTCTGTAAATCTCCTACATTGTTGGTTCACGAAGTTCATTCTTTGACTGCAAACAAGAACCCCAGTATCAGTATTACTTCCTTGTTTACCACCAGTATCTGCAGTTATGCCTCTCTTATCTACACAGATGTGTACCTTCCTCAACTCAGGGAAAAAGCAATAACGCTGAGTCTTGGAGTTTACGGATGGATCTGAAGACAGATTTTAATTGAGAAACCGTGACAGACTGGCTTTGAAAACTCTATTTTTCTGTCATTTGCAGGGGAACCTCTTGCTGAGAAATTAAATACTCTTTTCTGAAAGAAAAGGGATAAAAAGAGGGATGTTTCAGAGATGGGTACACTTTAATTTTCAAATATCATAGTATTTTTCTTTCATATTGAATAAAGTGGCATGAATCTCAACAGAGACTCATTAACAGAATAAAATAGTCCTGTTGACTTTTCTCATTTTCTGTGCCTTTACAGGAAATTTGTTAGTCTATAAAATCAGTTTTAGTTTATATACATATACATATATAATGATTTGAAAACAGGTTTCAAAAAGAAAGCAATGACAATTACAACAGTCTTTTGATGAAATATTCTGCTCCTCTACTTTGGTCTATTTCTTTTCTCTGATGTCTGTAATTGCTTTTAACCCACTGGGAGAAATATAAGGAGGATAGGGTTGACAGAAAATCTACTCCAAGAAAGTGTGTTGTGTGTGCAGCACGACACTTGCTGTAATATTTAGTATTTCCCTCCCCTTTCCTCCTTTCCATTCCCGTAAACATTTATTATCTATTTGTCAAACTGTAGCTGCCCATCTTTTTGCAGTATTTGCCCTTTATGTCAAAGTTATGGTATTCTACTTGAAATCTAAATGTCTCATCAACTACAATTTATGTGTGATTTTTTTTATTGGTTATGACTCATCTAAAAAATAAAACTGTTCTTAATCGCTAAAACACTGAAATTAGGATGAATCTGTGAAGTTAATTTTATTTTAATTAAGGTATTATTGATATAAAAATCTTATAAGGTTTCACATGAGCAACATGGTGGTTTGAACATTTACCCATATTATCAAGTCCCCCGCACCCCATTGCAATCACTGTCCATCAGTGTAGTAAGATGGACAGTAAGAGTCATAATTTGTCTTCTCTGTGCAATACTGCCTTCCTCATGACCTAACTATATTGTGAGTGCTAATTATAATGCCCCTTAATCCCTTTCTCCCTCCTTGAAAATTAACTGAAATGATTACTATCCAAAGAAACCATGTTGCCAGTTCCTTTTCTTATTTGATGAAAGAATAATTTGATTAAATCGTAAACTGAAACCTTGACTACAAAAATAATTGGATAAATCTTATATTTTTAAATGCCATATGCTTTTCTTAATTTTATTGAAATTATTAAGATCACATGATTGATCTACATTGTAATTGTAGCATTTAACAAATCCAGATGGAAAACTATTAAAGGTTATGTTCAGCTGTCTTCATGTCATGCCACTGGTGTATGACAATATGTAAATAGACCAATGGATAAATTAATCTACCTTTTCTAATATTAGACAATCTGTTCAATTTGATTCTAGCAAAAATGACATTATATCAAAATTGAAAAGACTACTTAAGAACTTTTTACAGGCCATATTACACAATTTAAATGGTCTAAGACAACTAATTGTGCTGTTTTGTATCATAGTGTTGATTAAAATAGTCATATCTGTCTATTATTACTGTGTATGTTTTGAGGGAGCTAATGGGTTTTGGCAAGTGTCCCACACCATCATCAGCGAAAATGTGTGTGTGTACTAAATTAAGTGTTGAAGTATGTGACTCACATATTCAAACTGTGGGTGATTAGATTTCATTTTGTCTAGCTGGCTTAACTTTTAGGAGTAACATTCTCATATTACTACTAGATAAACCTTTACATAATTATATAATTTTCATATAATATAGTCATTTTAATATGTCATAATGGGTGGTTTTATAGAATGTATTCAGAATAATTTTTTGATCAAATCATGTCCATCTAGCCTTTGTATTTATGTTAAAATATGTAAATGTCATATCTAACTGATTGGAGGATAGATTGCAAAAGTATGCAAAACCTTGGCAAATGAAATGAATTAAAAAATAATTTTTAAAAAGCATTAATTAGAAATTTGTACTAATTTTTAATTGAATTGTAGTTGATTAATGGAGGAACATCAATACAGTTTGCTTGCTTGGTATTTTTTTTTCAGCATGGATATGCACTTGCCATAAAGATTGTAATTAAAATTCTGCATGAAACAATATAACTAAAAAGGTCAGAAAATAATAAGATGCTCCAGAAGTCTAAATTAATAGTATGTACATGTTTAAATATCATTTTCTAAAAGTCACCATTGGGAAAAATATTTAAAACAGATATCTGAAAATGAGAAAGCTAGTGGTAAATAAGGGGTATGAAATTATTTTGAATTATGATAGTAAATATAAAAAATATATAACAAAAGCATAAATAGCTTCCAAAAGCAGATTTATTTTATTGAATATAGTGAAAAGACTAAGGATTGTGAAAAATCAGGATTGAGAAAGTTATAAAAATTGCAAGAGTCAACAAAAAGAAGCATTTATGTCAATTGAAGAAACTATGGCATTTTCTCTTCTGATGAGAATTTTCCTTTCTTTTTGGAAGAATATGTGTTTAAAAGTACAAGATATGCTCCTTTCTAGTACAGTTGAACTTCTTTATTGTAGAACACTACTTATGTCAAAAACAACCAGAAAAGCTATACAAAGCATATTCACCTCAGATCTGTGCTACATTTCCCCTCAAGGCATTTGACAATTCTTAAGAATAGCTAAAAGGCTAAGAAGATTAGTACAGCTTGCTTCCAGGGGTCCTAAAAGTGGCATATTGAATTAGATTTTAGGGCCAACCAAGGATGAGGGACACTAGTAAATACACCAGGCTTTCAGTTAGAAAGTATGATAGGCTATATTGTACAAGTAGGGGAGGTCTGGGAATAAACCAGTCCACACAAAGGTTAAATCCTAGGCTCCAGTCATCTCAATGCCTGATAAGATTAAGGTAATCAGTCTCTATAATAAATACCTACAAGAAAAAAATAAAAACCTATCTGAATAAAGAAAAATGTTTTGGAGACTCAAATTTTTATTTTTACTTTTCATACACAATGAATAGTATTAAGTTTAAAAGTTGCTCAGTATAGCAAGCATCCAGATAAAATAACCAAATACCAAGGGAAAAATAAAGAGAAACAGATTCATAGGATTTCTAGATATTATAGTTATTAAAAATAAATTTAAAAATATTTGTGGTTAATATAGTTAAGAAATTAGATTAGATGGAGGATATAATAAGAGAAATATGAACTCTCCAAATAGAGAATCTAATAGATATTCTAGTACTCAAAAATTCTGATCATGAATTGAGAAATGGCTCAGATGGAA
Source organism: Smutsia gigantea (assembly GCA_032199065.1). Taxonomy (NCBI): domain Eukaryota; kingdom Metazoa; phylum Chordata; class Mammalia; order Pholidota; family Manidae; genus Smutsia; species Smutsia gigantea. Next base: position 4,078 of record JAVSCE010014157.1, read on the forward strand.
ATAGTCTTGTTGAAGCATAGAGAGTAAAAAGCTTAGAAAAGCAGTGAGAGATATATGAGACAAGGTGATAGAGTGTTACATATGTATAACAGGGCTACCAGAAAGAGAATAGAGAATGAAGCAGATGTATAACAAAATACTTGATGGCCAAGAATTTATCAAAAACTGAGGAAATTCTTTAAGCATAGATGAGAGAATCATTAAATACCTTAACCAAGATAAGTGCCGAGGAAATATGATTACATCATTCTGAAATTATTACAGTTAAGGAGACAAACATAAAAACAGCTAGAAAGCAGTAGGCCTATATCCAATAATGAAATTGAGTAAATAACGAATAAACTTCCAAAATAGAAAACACTAGGCCCAGATGGGTTCAATGGTGAATTTTACCAAATAATTAAGGAATAATTTATACCAGTTCTCTACAATCATGTCCAAAAGATAGAAGCAGAAGGTGTACTTCCTAAATCATTTTATGAGGCCAAAATAATACCCTAATACCAAAAGTAGACAAAGACATTAAAAGAAATACAGAGATTTTGTTTTCTTCAGGTAAATTCCTTGAAGTGGAGTTACTGGGTCTTATGGTTTTTCTATTTTTAGTTTTTTAGGAACCTCCATATTGTTCTCCATAGTGGCTGCATCAAATTACATTACCACCAACAGTGTAGGAGAGTTCCCTTTTCTTTACATCCTCACCAACACTTGTTATTTCTTGCCTTTTGAATAGTGTTCATTCTAACTGGTGTGATGATATCTTATTGTGGTTTTGATTTGCATTTCTCTGATGGTTAGCAATGTGGGTATCTTTTCATGTACTTATTGGCCATCTGTATATAGGCACTCCTCTGTTTATTGCCAAAGTATTTGCAATAGTCAAAATATGGAAGCAGCTAAAATGCCCATCAATAAAAGTGTCTCCAAATCAATGAATGAATAAATAAGATGTGATACATATATACAATGGAATATTATCAGTCATAAAAAAGGAAATTCTGCCATTTCCTACAATATGGATGGATGTAGGGGGTATTATGCTAAGTGAAATAAATCAGATGGAGAAAGACAAATACCATATGATTTCAGTTATTTGTGGTCTCTAAAAACAAAGCAAAACAAAATGAACAAAACAGCAGTAGATTCATGGACACTAGGAAGTGACTGGTGGTTACTGTTGGGGAGAGGTAGAGGTGAGTGGAGTGAGGGAAAAAGAGGCACAAAAATCTCAGTCATATAAATTGGTCACAGGGATGAAAGTGCAACATGGAGAATATAGTCAATGGTTCTGTAACATCTTTCTGTGTTGACAGATAGATAGTAACTACACTAGTTGAGGTAAGGATTTAATAAAGTGGGTAATTGTTGAATCCCTGTGTTGTACACTTTAAATCAATATAATATTGTATATCAAGTATAGTTCAGTAAAAAAAACTACAGACCAATATGTCTCATGAACACATACACAAAAGTCCTCAACAAAATATTAGCAAATTGACTCTAATAATGTATAAAAAGAACTATATACCATAAATAATTAGGATCCATCTCAAGTATACAGGGCTGGTTCTACATTCTAAAATTAATTCATGCTATCCAACACATCAACAGGTTAAGAAGAAAAATACATGATCATATGAGCAGATGCAGAAAAATCACTTGACAAATTCCCAAACTCATTTATGATAAAAATTGTCAACAAAGTAGGAACAGCAGGGGGAAGTTCCTCAACTTGATAAAGAACATCTACAAAATCCTACGTTTAGCATCATACTTAATGTTGAGAGGCTAGATTTTTTGCTAACATCAGAACAAGTCAAGTATATTCCCTCTCATCATTTTTTTCATCAGTTGTAGTAAAACTCCTAGTTAAAACAATAAGAAAAGAAAAAGAAATAAAAGGTATGCATATTGGGAAGGAAAAAAACTGTCATTGTTCACAGATGACTTGATTGTCTATGTAGAAAATCTGAAAGAATCAACAACAAATAAATTTGGAACTGCTGAGAGATTATAGAAAGATTGCAGGATAAAAGGTTAATACACAAAAGTCAATCACTTTCTTAGATACAAGCAATGAATCAGTGAAATTTGAAATTAAAAACACAATGCTGTATTCATTGCACCCTAAGAATGACATACTTAGGTATATATCTATCAAAATATGTACAAGATCTATATAAGGAAAATTATAAAACTCTCATGAAAGAAATAATATAGCTAAATTAATGAGATATTCCATATTAATGGATAGTGTCTTAGTTCAGTTTGCTGCATCAAAGTACTATAGACTGGTTGGCTTATAAACAAATTTATTTCTCATAGTTCTGAGGTCTGGAAATCCAAAGTCATAGCGCCAGTATGGTTGAGTTCTGATAAGAGCATTCTTCTGAGCAGCATACAGTAGACTTTTTGTGGCATCCTCACATAGCAGAGAGCAGAAAGAGGGGAAGCAATCTCTCTTGTGACTAATCACATTCATGAAGATGGAGCCATCATGACCCTATTTAATCTAATTATCTTCTAAAGTCTCCATCTACTAATACCATAACATTTCAGGGTAGGGTTTCAATATATGAATTTTGGGGGACACAAGCATTCTGTTTACATCATTCTTCCCCTGGCCTTCCCAAAGTCATATCTGTATCACCTGTAGAATACATTCATTACATTCCAACAACCTCAAAAGAATACATTCATTCCATCCCATGTGGGGAGCCGTGTTTAGTTACTGCTTGAAATAAGTGAAGCCATTTTGTTACTTCCTCCATATTGTAGAGGGAACTTGTTTATTTTGCAACTTTTGAACTTACTTGTTCTGCAACTTTTATGCTTTTACAAGCTGTTTTGAAATATGTATGTCTAGGGATAGAGTGACTGTCCTATGACCCTCAGATTATATGAGTCTACCCAGATATAAGTGACTGTGCATGACTGCATATTTCCACCTATTGTAAAAAGCTTAAGTAGGGACCGCCCATGTTCTGCCCGGGGTGCCAAGAGGAACATTCAGATGCTGACTTTTGAGTATTACCTAATTCTCTATTTTACTGTATAAGAGCTTTTTACCAATAAAGCATTTTTGGCATTCAGCACAAGGCGGATTGTCCTCCTGTGATCTTTGTAAATACAATCCTCGCCCCTCTCTCAGGAACCTTTCGACTGCTGACGGCTGGCTCTGTCAATCCCCCAAACCTGGACATTGATTATTATAGCAAATTATTCATAATTGCCAAAGCTTGGAGGCAACCAAGATGCCCTTCAGTAGGTAGATGAATAAATAAACTGTGGTACAACCAGAAAATTGAATATCGTTCAGCACTAAAAAGAAATGAGCTATCAAGCCATGAAAAGACACAGAAGAACCTTAAATGAATATTACTAATTGAAAAAAAGCCAATCGGAAAAGATACCATCTATTATGATTCATTATGACATTTTACAAAAGGCAAAACTATGGAGACCATAAAAGGATCAGTCGTGTCCAGGGATTGAGGGGAAGGAGGGATGAATCAGTGCATCCCAGAGGATTTTTAGTCATTGAATGTATTCTGTGTAATACTATGTTGATGGGTACATGCCACTATACATTTGTCAAAACCCATAGAATACTCAACACCAACTGCGAACCCTGATGTAAACCCTAATGTAAACTCTAATGTAGTTTGGGTGTAATGGTATGTAAATGTACCACTTGCAAAAAATGTACCACTCTGGTGTGACATGTTGATAGTGGTGGAATCTGTGCATATGTAGGTGCATGGGGTATATAGTATATCTCTGTGCATTATGCTGTTTTTCTGTGAACATAAAGCTGTTCTAAAATGTAAAGTCTATAAAAAATGTAAAGGCAAAATTAACAGTTTACATTCAACAAAAACTGAGCTAATTCATTAGCAGGAGATGTACATTAAAGCACTAATAAAAACAATTGTTTAGGCAGAAAGAAAATAATACAGATGAAGTAAAAATCAGAAGGATAAAGAACAAATAAAATAGTAAATATATGGTGACATGGGCTGAATTGTTTTCCTCCAAAATTCATATGGTGAAGCCCTAATCCCCATTCCCTAGAATGTGAATATATTTGGAGACAGGACCTTTAAAGAGGTATTGAAGTTAAAATGGGTTTGTTGGATTGCCAGTTTGAATGGAAAAAGAGAAATATATGCTGCTCACAAGAAGTGTGCTTTAAACATAAGGATACAGAAAGATTAATAGAAAAGTTTTTAAAAGACATATTGTATATTCCGAGGAGTGGAATTCCTGGGTCAAATGGTATTTCTATTTTGAGTTTTTTGAGAAACCCCCATACTGCTTTCCACAATGGTTGAACTAATTTGCATTCCCACCAGCAGTGTAGGAGGGTTCCCTTTTCTCCACATCCTCGCCAACATTTGTTGTTGTTTGTGTTTTGGATGTTGGCCATCCTCACTGGTGTGAGGTGATATCTCATTGTGGTTTTAATCTGCATTTCACTGATGATTAGTGACGTGGAGCATCTTTTCATGTGCCTGTTGGCCATCTGAATTTCTTCTTTGGAGAAGTGTCTATTCATGTCCTCTGCCCATTTCTTAATTGGACTATTTGCTTTTTGTTTGTTGAGGTGCGTGAGTTCTTTATATATTTTGGATGTCAACCCCTTATCGGATACGTCATTTATGAATATATTCTCCCATACTGTAGGGTGTCTTTTTGTTCTACTGATGGTGTCTTTTGCTGTACAGAAGCTTTTCAGCTTGATATAGTCCCACTTGTTCATTTTTGCTTTTGTTTCCCTTGCCCGGGAGATATGTTCATGAAGAAGTCGCTCATGTTTATGTCCAAGAGATTTTTGCCTATATTTTTTTCTAAGAGTTTTATGGTTTCATGACTTATATTCAGGTCTTTGATCCAACTTGAGTTTACCTTTGTGTATGGGGTTAGACAATAATCCAGTTTCATTCTCTTACATGTAGCTGTCCAGTTTTGCCAACACCAGCTGTTGAAGAGGCTGTCATTTCTCCGTTGTATATCCATGGCTTCTTTATCGTATATTAATTGACCATATATGTTTGGGTTAATATCTGGACTCTCTATTCTGTTCCACTGGTCTTTGGTTCTGTTCTTGTGGCAGTACAAATTGTCTTTATTACTGTGGCTTTGTAGTAGAGCTTGAAGTTGGGAAGTGAGATCACCCCTGCTTTATTCTTCCTTCTCAGGATTGCTTTGGCTACTCGGGGTCTTTTGTGGTTCCATATGAATTTTAGAACTATTTGTTCCAGTTCGTTGAAGATTGCTGTTCGTATTTTGATAGGGATTGCATTGAATCTGTAACCAAGAAAAATTTTATTCTAATAAATTGGATAAGTGAAATAAACAAATCATTAGAAATATACTACTTAAAAAGATGGAGTAATGAAGAAACAGAAAATCTGAATAGACCTGTAGCCAGTAAAGAAATTGAATAATCAAAAACCTTTCAACAAAAAGCCATGGACCAGATGATTTTGCTGATTAATTCTAACAACCACAAATAATTAACATGACTTTTTTCAATTCACAAAAATAAATTGAAAAGGAAGAGCACTTATTTTATGAAGCCACAATGATCCTGCTATCAAAGCCAGACAAAGACATCACCAGAAAATTACAAGCTAATATCCCTTATGAATACTGATATAACATTCCTCAACAAAAATCTAACAAATCAAATTCAGTCACATACTAAAAGGATTATACACCATGACAAGGTGAGTTTTATTCCTGGGATGCAAGGATGGTTCAACAAATGAAAATCAATCACTATAGACATCACCTTAATAAAAAAAATAACAAAATCATATGATCTTCTCAACTGATGCAAACAAAAATTTGACAAAATTCATTGCTTTCTAAATAAGATCACTCAATGAATTAAGAATAGAAAGGAATTTCCTCAACATGATAAAGACTTTAAAATAAAAAACTCTAACTAGCATCATATTTAATGGTGAAGAAAGGAAATCTTTTCCCCTCAGATGAGCAGAAAGACAACATAACCATTTTCATCATTTCTACTCACCATAGTATTGGAAGTTCTAGTCAGAGTAATTAGGGAATAAATAAATAAAAGGCATTCAACCTGGAAAGGAAAACTTAAAATTATCTCTATTCACAGATGACATGATTTTGTGTATAGAAATCCCTAAAGATTCCAAACAATATTAGAGTGAATAAATTATTTCAGCAAAGTGGCAGGGTACAAAATCATGCAAAAATAATTTACTTTTGAAAAAGAAAAAGTCAGTTTAATTGTGAACAAGAAAAGATATTCTTGTCCTTTCATGTTCCACTGGTCCATGTAATTCTGAAAATTCTGCCCATACTTAGCTGTTAAGCTACTTATGCTTTGTAAAGTTTCTATGTTTTTCTACCTTCTGTTGAGCATTTCTGATATAGTATAGATGGCTCAGTGATAATAAGTACATGAGGAATGGAAAAACAATGTTCCAAAATGGCATTAACAGTAGAAGGAATAAAACGTAGTTACCTGGAAATGACAACATTGGAGGCAGGTTGGTCAAATAAAATGTATACATAGTTTAGAGTCAGGAAATGGCTGGGGTTTTTCTCTATTGAGCATTTGTTTGGTAAATTTTAGCCAGTTAACTTTGACTAAATTTCTACATAGGGCTAAAAGTAAATTAAGACATGAATTTATATTTAAAAGTAAATTTACCAGTTATATATAAAGTGGCATGAATAGATTATATGGAAATAAAATGCAAATTAAGTTCTTTGTTGCTACTTCCAAAAGCAAGGGTTTGAGGTAATCTTCATTGTTATAGCTGTATGATCCTTCACTATGTGTTCCTTCACTATCTCAGATTTTTCTCACCTTTCCTATACCACATTGAATGAATGGGCACCACAATCATGTTTATTTACTTCAAGTCATAGTCATAGTCAACTTTTCTATATTCATTAAGATTTGTTCATACAGCTGTAGCCTTATCACAGCATTTTAATGCTTATGTATTTGACACTTCTGTATGTAGAAAGAACACCACCATACTAGAATTGTGATGATATAATGAATCACATATCAGTAGCAACTTACTATGTGAAGCTTTAAGCTTGTTAGAGCAGATATCATACTAAAAATAAAATCTCACTTTCCATAAAATTTTCTATTCTTCAAGGCCATGATTTAAAAATAAATTTTGCATGTATTTCTCCCTAGTTTAAGAATTTTGCTTGTTTAATCTTAATTTCACATCTTGCTAGTTTAAGAGTATTAATACACTTTGCAAAGTGCACAACTCATTGCCAGGTAGTAACTCAAACAAATGAAGATATCTGGCTGGGTCAGCGATTTGTCACAAAATCTGACTCATAGGAGATTGGTCTCTGGTGCATTTTCTTAGTCCAGAAAGTAGGAAGTGGTAATCCAGTGAGTCAGGAATAGTTCCTGGCAGAATCACCATCCTGGCTATTGCTCAGGATAGGTTTCTTATTTTGGCTTTTACTCCTGAACCAAAAGTTTAAGAATGAAAACTAGGACTGAAGCCTCTTCTTGGGTGGAGCCAAGCCCAGTTCAGCCAGAAATTAATATGAGGGTGGAGTGGCCCATCTCAGGAGTGGCACATATCAAAAATAGGTATGCTAGGGCTGTGTCCAGCTACAGAGCTGGGCTTGCCACATATCCTTCACTTCATTAGGATATTGGATTTCTCTGCAGCTGGGCAGAGAAGCTGTTAAAACAGAATCAAAATGTGACTTACATGATGAGTCTATTATCTTAGTTTTGGGAGGATGTGACCTGTATATTTCATATCTCCTTCTCCACAGTGTACCTGAAAGTTTCTCCTGTGCTCTTTTTATAATTGATGTATAATTAACATATAACATGTTTGATCAAGGTGTACAATGTAATGATTCAATATTTGAATAAACTGCAAAATGATCACAACAATAAATCTAGTCAACATACATCATCATACATAGTTAAAAAATTTCTTTTCTTGTGATGAGGCCTTTTAAGAACCTCTTTCTTAACAACTTGCAAATATGCAATATAGTAGTATTAACTATAGTCACTATGGTGTACATTACATCTTCAGGACATTCATTTTATAACTGGACATTTAGACATTTATATCTTTTGACCCCCTTCACCCATTTTGCCCATCCACCCACCTTTGGCAACCACCAATCTGTAGGTCCATCCATGTTATCACAAACGGCATATTTCTTTTTTTTGGCTTAAATATATATATTATATACACAATGCATTTTGTTTAACAATTCATTCATCAATAGACAGGTTGTTTCCATGTCTTGGCATTTGTAAATAATGTTGCAGTGAACATGGGGGTGAATATATCTTTTTGAGTTACTGTTTTCATTTTCAGTTAAATACCCAGAAGTTGAATTGCTGGCTCATGTAAATTGCATTTCTATACACTAACAATGAGTAACCTGCAAAGGAAATTAAGAAAACAATTCTATTTACAATAGCATAAAAATAAAATACTTAGCAATAAATTTAACCAAGGTGGCAACAGACTTGTACATGGAAAATTACAAATTATTGCTCAAGGAAAGTAAAGATATAAATAAATGGAAAGTCATTCCACATTCATGGATTAAAATACATTATTGTTAAGATGGCAATACTACCTGTTTTATCAGGGGCTACTGTAACAAAAACCATAGGTTGGTGGCTTAAACAAAATTTATTTCTCACAGTTCTGCATGCAGAGAAACCCAAGATCAGGGGGACAGGCTGGTCAGGTTCTGCTGATTGCCCTCTTCCTGGCTTATAACCAGAATGCCTTCTTGCTGTATCCTCACATGGTGGGGAGAGGGAAAGAAGAAGCTTTCAGTTCTCCTTTAATAAGGGCACTAATTTTATCATGTGAAGCCCACCCTTGTGCCAGTTTGTAAACCTAATTACCTCTCAAATTCCCCATTTACAAATGCCATCACTTTGGGGTTAGGGCTTCACTATATGAATTGGGTGTGTGGGGAAGGTAACATTCAGTCCATAGTACTTTCCTGAGTGACCTATAGATTCAATGCAATCCCTACAAAAATCCCCGTGGATTTTTTTCAGAAACAGAAAATCCATCCTAAAATTCATAAGGAAGATTGATAGACCCCAAGTAGCCAAAAATATCTTGAATAAAAAAATCAACATTAGAAGGCTCATAATTCTTGATATCAAAACTGACCATGGTGCTGGAAAAGCTGTATTTATACAAGCAAAAACTGAAGTTGGACTCCTTCCCTAACCCACATAGAAAAATTAACTCAAAATGGATATAAGACCTAAATTAGAAGAGCAATCTCACTCCTAGATATATACTCAAAAACATTGAAAACAGGAACACAGATACTTGTAAATTAATGTTCTCAGAAGTATTATTCATGACCACCAACAGTTACAAATAATGTAAATATCCACTAAGAGATGAATTAATGAACAAAGTCTGGTATATACATTGAGTGGAATAACATTCAACCTTAAAAAGAAATGCAGTTCTGATGCATGATACAAGAATGAAACCCAAAAATAATATTCTAAGTGAAATAATCCAGACAGAAAAGCAAAATATTGTATGAGTCCAACTATATGAAGTACCTGGAATAGGAAAATTCATAGAGACAGAAAGTAGAGTAGAGGTTCGCATGCTTTGGAAATAGAGGGAATGGAGAATAATTTTTAAGTGGATGCAGAGTTGGGATGATAAAAAATTTCTTGAAATGTGTGGGAATGATGGCTTTATAACATTGTGAATGTAATGTCACAATCAAATAGTAAATTTTATATTATGTATATTTTACTAGAAAAAAGTTATTCCAAAATTATTTTTACTTTACTGAAGATCCATGTAAGAATGATAATCCACCATATAGCCTGAATTTTTAATAAAGTCCTTTGCAATTAGTTTATACAGAAACAGAGTCATTCAAATTTGTTCCTACAAGTTGGCTTTCTCAGATTGGTAATATTTCTGAAACTTCTTGACTTCCTATATGTGGGTAAAATTGTAATATTTCCAGAATATCTCACCTGGCTTTAGTGTATCTGCTTTTCAACAGGCTTTCCTCAGGGGTGGATAGAGGTTCATCTCCATATCAGTGTGTAATTACCTGGACAACGGAGGGCTGATATGAACCTGAGAAGTTAGGGGGAGTGCTGGTTTGCTTCTGCCAGAGCAGGAAAGAAAGACAGCCCAGACCACAGTTTGTAAGCAATAAATGGGTTTTAAACTTTATTTCTCCCTTTGACTGATTTTGGTTTTAGAGGTATTTTGTTCTGGAATTTCCTTTACCCAGAGTTACACTATCTTTTTATAAAGGGAATTGCATTTTACAAATTATTTTCATCTGATGTCTTCTGAGTAAAAAAAAAAAGTTTCTTCCTTGGTCATGGCTATGAGAATATACTTTAAAGCGTATGTCCTTTGTTGGTCTCATTAATTTTCTTTGAAAGATGCATATGTGAAAAAAGAAATTTTCTTTTTTTCCAAGAAGCACTTGGAATCAGTATCCTGAGTAATTCTTTGTGTGCAATTTACAAAAAGTAAGCTATTTTCCTTTTCAAAATTTGACATCAAGAAGAATGCAATAAATAGTTGTAGCTAGCATATGCCTGGACTAGAAAAGAGAGGTTGGACAAAGGAGCAGCGGTTGGAGAGACCAGATCGAATTTTCTCTCCTACTAGATGGTTCCTCTAATTCCCTGTACTCTCTAGGCAATGGTGTGAGCATCCTCAATTATGATATTCAGGTTTAATTCCTAGGGAATTCACCTAATATTTACCACACATAAGCCTTCATGAAACATTCATAATCTAACATGAACAAAATGCCCTGTCACTGATGCACAATTATTTTCCATTTCAGAATTTTTCTTGTGGAATTTTTTGAGTTTCCAGAGACATGTATTATTTAATTGAAACTAGGAGGAATTTCTTATTCTAAAGCAAGATTTTTGGAAAGTAATTTTTGTGGGGCAAGGTGGCTAACCTCTGTAAGAGCCCTCTTTAAAAAATGAAAATTACTAAAATGCAGAACCACATAAAAACAGATTAATGATAGTAAATGGATTATCATCAGTGAAGAGTATCTCATTATTAAGGCCATGAATTTGTACTGAGAAACAATTCATTGTTGTCACATCCCCTATACTAGAGAGGAAAAAAGCAGCAGTATACCATTGACCTTTGGACTGAGCAGCAATGTATGAATGTCCTCATGATTTGTTGCATTTTTAAATTATTAGTGGAACAATTAATTTGATCAATTTATCTATGGTACTGAAGAGAGGAAATAGCACAATAGGAATTACATTGAAAAATGTAGAGAAAATAGAGAATGTGTTGTAACATATGCATTTGCAGAGAAAGATGGTAAATACAAACCTAGATAAAGCATTATTTAAATACTGTTCATGGTATTTTTACTGCCTTTCCTTAACTCAGTATTGAATAATTTTGAAGTTATTTTTTCCCCTTCAGGGATGTATTTTTGTTTTGCTCACTTATAGGGCATACCATGCTTGCCTGCCCAGGATGGATGTCAGAATATGTGTTTAGATGCTAGATTGACTTTTATTGTTTTTCAAAATAATTAGCAAACAGAGATGCTTTGACACACTAGTTAAGAAAGGAACCTTTTCTGAACCTCTGCCCAGAGGTGGAGACAGCTCTTACTTAAGGAAATAATGAGAATTTTCAGTTTTACATTTTAATGCTGTCCAATGTTCCATTTGAATGACTTAAACTTGATCAATAAGTGAGATTGTGATTCAAAAGAAAGCACCATGCAAATTCCAAATGTAAGAAAGCATGTGCTACAACAAATGTGATGAAATTCAATTAGAATAATGGATGCTTGACAGATAGTGTTATTATTTTCTGCAGGGTAATTTTTACTTTCCTCCCTGTTTCAAATGTATACTTTCTGAAAGTCCAATTGTGACAGCTCTACTCATCTACACTGTTCTTTAAAGAAAATCTCTCTGCGTAGGATACAGCCCTGAAAGAGTGGAGGGTGAAAGCTCTCTTCCTTTTTAAATAATTATTCTCCATTAAAAAAAGTAAACCTGAAATGAATGACTATTGTATTAATTTTCAACACTAAATTACCCTATTTATCACTAACTGTATCTAGAGAGTATCTGAGGAGATAATTAATATAAGAATAATGATAATAGAAATTCATTTGTAAATTAGTCTCTCATTAGGTTTTGACAACTTAAATCCCTTATTTAGTAAAGTGGTTGTAAGGAAAAATACCAACTAGTTGATATTCAGTTGTAACATGGTTCTCATTTTAAGTCATTGGATTTAGAATATGAAAAAAAAGTTAGAAAATAAAAAAATGACACTTTTCTTGACTAAACCACATTTTTAGATGTTTTCCTTTGGGAAGAAGGTTAATTGAAAATGTTTAACTTGTGCTCTATTACCACCACAGTCATTACTAATACAAAATAACTAACAATATTTTATCTAATTAAATAACCTAGATGGTTTAAAGTATGAAACATGATTATTCAATGGAATATTATTCAGCCATAAGAAGAAAACAAATCCTACCATTTGCAACAACATGGATGGAGCTAGAGGGTATTATGCTCAGTGAAATAAGCCAAGCTGAAAAAGACAAGTATCAAATGATTTCACTGATATGTGGAGTATAAGAACAAAGAAAAAAACTGAAGGAACAAAACAGCAGCAGACTCACAGAACCCAAGAACGGACTAATAGTTACCAAAGGGAAAGGGACTGGGGAAGATGGGTGGGAAGGGAGGGATAAGAGGGAAAAAGGGGCATTACGATTAGCAGATATAATGTTGGGGGGGCACGGGGAGGGCTGTACAACTCAGAGAAGACAAGTAGTGATTCTATAGCATCTCACTACACTGATGGACAGTGACTGTAATGGTGTTGGTGGGGGGGACCTGATGAAGGGGATAGTTTAATAATCATAATATTGCACATGTAATTGTAGATTAATGATCCAAAATAAATTATAAAAAATAAAATAAAATAAAATAAATAGGGCTCTGAAAAAAAAAGAAAAATGATTATTTTCTTTCATTTAGTTCTCTTCATATAAATATCCTAAAATCTCAATTGGCTTCACTGGGCTATTAAATATTCCATCATTAAACAAAATAGCAATAACATAATCCAGGTGAATAGTAGATCATATACTCACAGGAGAGGACCTTACTCTTATGTGTTATTCTCTTATGATCTGTTAATGTTATTTAAATAAAAGTGCCTGCATATGGAGGCAGAAACACTTATAGTCTGCATTGGAAAACTGCTCTCATTGACATCATGTGAGAAATTATCCAAGAATGTCAGGTTTGGTAATGATAGTGATTGTCCTAGCTCTTTGTACATATTACTAATACAAGGTCTCAGATATATGTTGGATGCTGTACATGAAGAAAAAGTTTGAAATAGCTCTATTTTCAAATATAATTCTGGTCATATGGTGAACAGATTTTAACTCAAGCCTCTCTGAAGGGAAGACTGCTTCATTCTGTAGCTTCACAGAACTTAATTGGATTGATAGATTCTCACAACTTGAACTAGTTTACCCCTCACCAAATAACAGGCAAAATCCTCAGAGAAGACTACCTTAAGACAGAAGGAGGTCACATGAAGTTTCATTATTGGGAGTGTGATGAGAAAGTTGTTTTCAAAAGATTAGTTTATTATAGTATATCCCAGGAGATGTTTATTTATAAATTTTACTGTACAATTGGAAAAAAAAACAGCTTTGGTATCTCTAAATCCTTCACCCTTGAAGGCAGAACTATATCTTGAATAGGGCAATAAGGATGGAAAACTTTGGCACTGTGTTTAGGGTGGTGGTGAACACAGCACTGTACCTAATTCCTCATCTGAATATAATAAGAATTCAATTCCAAATCTTGTCAAATATCAAATTGGGTTATTAATGATATTCTAAGCATCTTACTTCAGGTTTAATTATTTTGGGCCAGCCCAAACTCAGTAAGTTTTCCCAGGCTTGTACCTTTCTGAGGAACTCCCACTTCTGGTTATCTTGATTGTTTCCCTTTAATATTTAAATAAAATGGGCTCTGCCTCCCATCTTCTCTATGGAGGGTATACGGTCCCTGACACATTATCATAGGATTCATGCACAAGGTAAAGTTTTTCTCATTCACTTTTTTACAGGTTTAATTAAATATACCTCACATACCACAGATTACACCACTTTGTATTGTCTGCAACTGTAAATCTACAATTCAATGATTTTTATTATTTTCAGAGTGTGCAACATATCACTAAATTCTAACAATATTCAGTGTATTTCCATGTGATTATTGGCCATTTTTACATCCTTGAATAAATCTCTTTTCAAATCCTTTGCCCTATTTTAACTGGGTTGTCATTTTATTAGTAAGTCATAGGGGTGCTTTATGTATTCTACATAAAAGTCCTTTATCAGGTAAACAATTTGCAAATATTTTCTCCCATTCTCTGTGTTGTCTTGTACATTTCTTGATTCCATCCTTTAAGACACAAAAAGTTTTACTTTTGGAAAATTCCAATTAACCTATTTTTTCTTTGTGCTTTTGGTGTTGTAGTTACGATGACTTTGCCTAATGCAAGATGATGAAGATGTTACATCTTCTTTCTAAGAGTTTTATAGTTTAACTTCTTAAAGTTTAAGTTTTTCATCTATTTTGAAATTCTTTTTCTGTATGGTGTAGGGGAAGGTCCAACTTCATTATTTTGAAAATATTTTATTGTTTTAAGTTTCCCAGCACAATTTGCTCAAAACACATTCCCATTGAATGTTCTTGGCACTGTACATGGAGGGGATAAAGAGACACAAATTCTCAATAATAATATAAATTAGTCATGGGATGAAAGTAAATCATAGAGAATATAATCAATAATTCCATACATCTTTCTATGTTGACCAATAGTAATTACACTAGTTAGGAAGAGTATTTAATAATGTAGACAACTGTCAAATCACTATTGTATACTTGATACTAATATAATATTGTATATCAACTATACATCAATAAGAAAAAAGAAGTCAATTTATTATAAATGTGAGGATTTATATGTGGATTTTCAATTATATTTAAATATATATGTATTTATACATACATGTGTATATGTGTGTATATATATATATATATGTATATATATATATATATATATATATATATCTGTGTGTATGTGTATATACACACACACACATATATACATCTTATGGCAGTACCTGGCTATCTTGATTACTGCTGATTTATTGTAAGTTTTGAAATCAGGAGGTGAGTCCTCCAACTCTGTTATTATTCTTTCTAGATTGTTTTGTCTACTCTGGGTTCATTTCATTTCCATATGAATTTTGGGATTGGTTCCTTAAGTTCTGCAAAAAAGGTAGGTGGGATTTTGAAAGGATGAATCTGCAGATTAATTTGTGGAGTATTGCCATAGTAACAATATAAAAGCTCCTGATATAACCATGGGGTATTGTATTAGTTGAGGTACTGAGAGAAACATATGGAGTGGAAGATGTTCTACAATCTACTATCTGCAAACTGGAGACCCTGTAAAGCCAGTAGTATAATTCAGTTTGAGTACAAAGGCCTCAGTCCAGAGAAGCCATTGGTCTGAAGGCCAGGGAAGACAAGATGTCCCAACTCAGGCAGGAAGATAGAATGCAAAACGGGCAAAGTCCCCCTCCTTTGCCATTTCTTCTAATTAGCCCTCAACAGATTGAATGATGCTCACCTACACTGGGGAGGACAATCTACTTTATGTAACCCACTAATAAAAATGCTAATCTTATCTAGAAAATGTCTCACAGACACACCTAGAAGTGATGTTTAGTCTGAAGGACAATGGTGAAGGAAAAGGTTGTAATAATTCAGCTGTCTATTATGCAGAACCATAATATGTAAGCTAATCCTGAGTCTTATTTTTCCATGCAACTGATTCATCTGTAGCAGCCTGCCAAAGCATCCAAACAGCATCCCTCTCTGTCACTGACCCTTAAAGTACCATTGGATCTACTGGATCAAATGGCCTAAGTGGAAGAGTAGCTTGCATAGAAACCTGTACCTGTTTTGAAGAAACTTCACTTGTTCTGGCCCCCACTTAAGACTAGTGACATTTTGTGTCACTTGGTAAATGGGCCAGGGTACCACACTAAAGTAAGGAACATGTTGCCTTCAAAAAGGCTGCCTTGGCATCATGCTTCTTGTAAGAATGGCCAGATGCAAAAACTTTTCCTTTACTTTAGAAGGGATATCCTGATAATGCCACAGAGTAGTGGAACCCTAGAAATTTCACTGAGGTAGAAGGCCCCTGAATTTTAATCATTCCCCACATTCTGACATCCAAATATCTTATCAATAAGTCTAGAATTGTTACTTCTTGCTCACCAGGTCCAGTCAGCATAATGACATCAATGTAATGGACCAGTGTGATATCTTATGGAAGAGAAGGGAATAAAGATCTCTGTGAGCTAAATTCTGATCCAGGACAGGAAGGGTGATATACCTCTGAAGTAACAAAGTGGAGGAGTATTGCTGGCCTTGACACCTAAAAGGAAATAGCTTCTTATGAACCCTAAGGATGAGTATGGAGAAATGGGAATTTTCCAGATCAGTAGCATCATAACAGATATGAGGATATGACTTAACTTGCTCAAGAAATAATGCTCATCAGTAGAGCAGCTGCAGTTGGAGTCACCACCTTGTTAAGTTTACAATAATCCATTGTTATTCTCCAAATTCCATCTGTTTTTTTGCATAGGCCATATAGGAGAATTAAATGGGAATGTGGTGGGAATCATCCCTGCATCTTTCAAATTCTCAATGGTGGCATGTATCATTGAAATACCTCCAGGAATGTGCTGTTGCTTTCTATTTACCATTTTCCTAGATAGATCCAGTTCTAATGGTTACCACTTGGCAGCTGTCTCCATAATAACCATCATGTTCAGGTCAGGGAACCAAAGTAGGGATTCTGCCAGCTGCTAAGTATATTTTCCAAGTGTGCATTTTGGAACAGGGTAAATAACCACAAGATGGGATCTGAGACCCACTGGACCCATTGTGAGATGGATCTGAGCTAAAATTCCATTGATCACCTGACCTCCATAAGCCCTTACTCTGGTGTGCAACAGTGACATTCTGTGTCTCCTGGAATTAGTGTCAGGTCAGAGCCAGTGTCAGTAGTCCGTGAAAAGTCTAATTATTTCCTCTCCCCAGTGTACAATTATCCTGATAAAAGGCCATAGGTCTCTTCAGGGAAGACCTGGAAGAAAATTAAGAGTATAAGTTTACAGTAATATACTAGAGTCCTTCCTCAAGATGGCCCAGCCCTACCTGTCATTCAAGAAGTTCTGGGGTCTCTAAGCTAGTTCAAGTCTGAGAATTAAAGAGGGGCTTTACAAGTTGGGGCTTGGTGAAAGAAGGAAGTCCTTGGTCTGTCTTCTGCCCTCCTCTGGGTTAAAGCCCCAGCAACACAGAGCTGCATGGCAGAGCAATACTATTGGCCTTCTGCTCCCTTGTGGCCATAATACACCATGACTGGGTGCTGGAGACAGAGCCTTATCTGAACCACACACACCACAGATTGGAGCTTCCTCATGTTGAGCTGGGACAACAGGAAGGAGTGTTTACAGCTAAACTGCTACAGACTCTTGCTGTTCATATCACAGATTTGGTTAAATAAAAATTATTCTATTTATTGTATGTAGTAAAGGCAATTTCCAGAGATTTTTAAATATTTTCTTTGTTGTTCATTTGTTTTGGTTTGTTTTTATTATTTTCACCAGTTGTGGTTGTTTCACTACATTGAGAGTCCACAGAGCATATAATAATGTCATTCCAGAACCTGATCTTTTTTTTTTTAGTTTATTTTGATATCATTAATCTACAATTAAATGAGTAATATTATGGAGAACCTGATCTTTTATTAACTCTTGAAGTTCTGTTTTTGCTGAATGTTCAACCTCATCCTTGCTGTATCTCATGAGACTCTTCTTATTTGGATCCTAAGCGGACTTCAATTTGTAGTCAAGTTTATGTTCCTTGATTTCCTTCAATTATCACTTACACAAAGCAATTGTCATGGGATTTTGCTTTTTCTCATTTTTGTGACAAGGAATATTTCGGCAGTAAATTTTCAACCTCCAACCCCACAGCTTCTTATCACATTACTAGTCTTCTTCCTTCTTCCTCTCACCTCCAGACTCTCAAATACCAGAAATGCAAAATTCCTTCCTGTTTTTTGCAGAGTAATTGGGCTCTCCTTTTGGCTACTTCGGTCAATAATCATCATGCCCTGAAAGCGCTTCTTCAACAACAAAAATGACCTATCAATGTATTGTGCTTTTGTAACAGGAAGCCTGCCAGCAGTCAAGCTTTTTTCTCTTTTTTCACATTGTTATAAATTAATTACCTCCACTATTACCCCATGAGTAACTTCAAACTTCTGAGCTTAGATATTACTGGGTATGTTCAAAATTCAGCTTTAGGGCTTTATTTCAAACCTGTCTTCAATTTGTTTCTCAGATAGTTTCTTTCCTATTAGGTAGTTTCTCCACGTTCAAACCTGTTTCCTTCTCATATTCTGGAAAGCTACAGAAATTATGAACAAAGTCCATGTTCTCACCATGAAGTCTTTAAGAATTTTGAGGTTATCCATAGCTAAGAACAAATTTCTCCTTCTAAATATTAAATATCAGGTTATCCCTAGAGATTATTATCTGTGGAGATATATAGAAAAATATTGCACACTACACCCTCTTGGAAGTACCAGTTAACATTATTAACTAAGTAAGCTTCCAATTCAGAAAAATAAATATGTGTCTATTGAATAGATGAACTACCCAGAAATAGGGGCTCTACACTGTTATCTGGCATTTCTATTGTTTCACTGAGTTTAAGTTTTATTTCATGTTAAAGACCTCAGTTTCATCATCATCCAAAAAGAATGACACTTGAATTTTACATCACAGAGAACTGTTAGGAATAATGAATAAATATTGTGTGCATAACCTGTAAATGTCAGACCCTGACTGAGTCATCGCCTTTATAGTAGATAGGAGCTAAAATTTGTTAAGGTCTTATATGCCAGAAACTGGGCTATGTACTTTGTATTACTTCATTTAATCAGCATTAAAACCTGAGGTAGGTGATATTAACTCATTTTGCAGTCAAGAAAAATGAGGCATAGAAAATGATGCACTATCACAAAGTTAGTACATGACAGAGCAGGAACTAGAACTTAGATCTTTCTGACTCCAAAGTACCTATTCCTGACTTCAATAATATACTGCCTTTCCTTTTCCCTTCCCTCGGACCACTTATCCCCATATCCCTATCCCTGTTTATGCTGACTTAGTCTAACTCCATTTCTACGATTCTTTCTGCTTTTGGGGTAATTTGAACCCAGTTATCTAATCCAATTCTAAGTGGAATGAATCTTTTCCATGTTTGTCTTTTCAACTACTGTAGAATATACCATTTATTCTGTGTTCCAATATATGACACAGACACTATGGTTCAATAAATGATATTAGAACAGGTTTGTAAATCTATCACCCATAGACAAATCTGACTTACCAGTTGTTTTCATAAATAAAGTTTTTTGTAATGTCATCATCTGATTAACTTACACATTGTATATGGCTGCTTTCATACTACAGGTAGAGTTGAACAGCTGCAACAGAGACCATATGGCCCACAAAATGAAAAAATACTATTTATTATTTTTCTCATTTTAAAAAGTTGGCCTATCATTGCATTAGATTCATACTTTCTACACCCTTTAGAAATGTGCTCAATATGTATTTTTGGATGAAATGGAATGTATTATGTTTCTTTTTAAATTGCATTTTTATCAGTGGCAACAAAGAGCATATTCATACTTGTCTGGCATATAAGAAGGAAGTTTTCATATTTAGTTAAAGGGAAGGTATTATAATAAACCCAGGGAGAAACATACTGTCATTC